>BQNB010133005.1:0-18534 GCA_026074375.1 Tanacetum coccineum
TAAAATCACACTAACAACAAACGAAGAGCCAAAAATTTCTTCTTGCCATGCAATGTTGACAAACTCACCTTTGTAAAACTCTTCCACTCAAAGCCCTTGGAAAAATATCTTGAAAACACAAAGTTTTTAAAGTTTGGGAGAGATTGGCAAATGGAAAAAGGAAACAATATTTAAGTGTTTACTCTTTAGGGCATCCATTATGGTAGATTTATAAAAAGGTCTATGAACATGAAAATGTCTATGTTTCATTTCAACCATAATGGACACGCATTTTGTGTCTATGTGAAATGAAGAGGTCCTAATTTTTGAACCTCTTTATGAATTCAATGCATGCAATTCATTTGATATATAAGAAATTTTATAAAGTTGTAAAAATTTATACTATAGTGAATGTAGGTTTATAATATCAAAAGGTTTAGATATTGTTAATGTATTAATGTATAAACTTTTATAAAAGGTTTATCATAGTGGATGCTCTTAGGAGAAACTAAAAGGCTTGGCATGTAACTCACCTCTTTTCAAGCCCTATTTATAGGCAAAGAAAACAAGTTTGTGGGTTACACAAGGCAAAGATTCATTCGGTCCATGAAATTTAATACAATCGCGTGATCCTCGCCTTATAAAAATGCGAGTTTAGCTTGCGTCAACAAAGATGCCAGGCATAGTAGAGGGGACAAATCAAAACACATCGCTCGATGAATGTTAGGATGACGCCGCCTAAAGTCAAAACATCAAATCCTCAAAATATGGATTCCAAAATGGATTTCTTTAATATTTCTCACGCAAAGCATTAAATTCGACAATTTCTTAAAGCAACTCAAACAATCTTGCGAGAAATACAAATTCTGCCCACTTATCATTACAAAACAGATATTACATAAGCATGGAAAGCCAAAACCTGAAAGTAGTGTCACACTCCGCCAAGGCGGAAACGCGAGGCGTAAACAAGAATGGATATCATCACAACACATGGTGTCTATATAGAGAATACTAAAATGAATACTAAAGTAAAGCAAAGACACAAAGTGTCATAACAATACCCAAAACCTAATGGTGTCTTTATTAATGAGAAAGAGGTCTCGTCAATAAATGACATGCAAAACATAATCCAAACAATTCATGCAAACGCAATTATTCAAAACAGAAAGCATAAATAAACTCCAAGCATCCTACGGTCTCTTCTAGCCACTACGCTCTATCTTAGCACCATTAAGCTCACCTGAAAATGATGCTTAAAACCGTCAACACAATGGTTGGTGAGAGTCATAGGTTTAAGACACACATAACAATCCTTTAAAACCAATTACTGTGATAAATAAAACATAGCATAGCAGGATATTAAACGAACTATCATACAAGCTAACATGCAAACACACCAAACCATGTTGAGTCGGTCAAGCTCAACATCCCAAACAAGGAACGGAACGTGTCCCATGAATTCCACAACTAGATCCACAACAATGAGACGATCACGCTCACTATCAACAATCCACAGCAATGAGACGATCACGCTCACTACTAACAATCCATCAATGCCTTGAGACGGTCACGCTCAAGCACAACAAACAAGGGAACGGAACGTGTCCCACGATCCATATCACAATAGCAAGTAGCACATAACATACAATAGTCTCGTATAGCCCATGCCTCATTTAAAACACATTATCACAGTAACTAAAACATTTAATACTCATAGCATCATTTTCACCCCAAGAAAACATATGAAAAAGGGGCTATGAAACTCACCTGATGCTTAGCTTCCCAGACGATTTCAACAAAAGCTTCACAAACACTTCACGGATAATCTAAACAATTAAGCACACAATAAGCTACCATCAATTAGGCATTCAACCCAATATGATGTAACCTCAACTATGATGGATATCTAAGCTATCTACCATAGTTCTATACTTGATTTCACCCTTTTCCAACTCTTATATATGCCATTTATACTTCAATACTACACTTTAAATTTTCTAGATTAGAGCAGAATTTTATACTCACTTACGCGCCCTAAACGCACCACTTAAACACTTCCATAATTCTAACCAAAATTCACCATGCTACATATATGTCTTATGAACCTCTCCTAGCTCTCCCAAAGTCATTACCCTTTTACAAATACCCTTTAGAAATTCATTAATCCAAAGTGTCCAGAATTCGGCCAGAATCTGACCCCCTAAAAGTATGACGTTAGATAACCCACTTAAACTTCATAACCTACTTAGAAAAAATTCAGGGGTCACACAAAATATATAAACTAACTTCCACGTGATTTAGAGCCTCTAACTAGATGTCTAAGTATTTTTTTTAAAAATCAAAACCAAAACTAAAATTCGTCACAGTTTTACCCACTGATTTTGTAACGAACTTTTGCCCACTTACCGACTATAAAAAATCACAAGACCAACTTTGATGGAAAGTAGACTCTCTGAGGTTATCTCTAGTATGTTTTAAATTGTTTATTTGATAATTTATGATTGAGTTATGACCGTTACAAAACTGCCTAATTTTCTGCAGTATATTAAAACGACTATATCTAAAGATCAAGCCCTAATCGACTAACCCAATCATGGAAACAATTAAACGAATGATCAAACATGATCTATACATAATAAACTTTCAGAAACATAAAACCCTAATCCAAACCCTAGCCGAAAATTACATGTTTAAAACCCTAATCCAAACCCCCGAAAATTACATGTTTAAAACCCTAATCCATCATGCTAGATTACATTAATTAAAAATTAACTAGAATTAAACAAGAATTAGAAAATACTTTAGCAAAGAAACCCTAAATTTTTTTTCTCTCTTTTTCTTATCCTCTTTTTCTCTTGGTCGACCGATTGATGCACTAGGGGGGTTTGGGATTTTTTTTTGTATTTATAAGCCCCTAAACTAATCCTAGATAATTCCTAATTAGAGTCCTAGTTTAATTAGGTTTTATCCCTTCTTTTTTTCTACTAAAATTCGTATTTTACTATTCATCTATAAAAGAAATATTTTTTTATCTTTTATTAATTAATTAATTACCTTCACACCTTAAGTTTTATAAAACCTAAGCTAATTTGGTAAACCATTTTGCTTATAAACTACTTTCTAAAAATAACTTTTTATTTCCAAATTCACTTTCCGAAAATAGAAATTCACATTTCTTTCATATCCTTACTACTAGAACCTAATCTCCTCCTAATATTACTAACACATGAATACGTATACGTATAATTACTTACACATAATATGTACACATAGAATACGTAAACGCTCAAAATTCACAAGCCATTTACATATCACTTAAAAGTGAATGAAATGCACTCATGCAACCACCATCACAATCACACCTCAATGAGATTCTCACACTCACTAGGTTGATTCACAAACCTCATAAATCACATATAGAATACATAATATCACACAAACACTTAGCCATACTTATAGAACATATATTTAGGTCAACACTATGGTTTAACTACCTGCTCAAGCCACGGTTGTCACATAAGGTACCAGATCATGACAACTATCAGGATGTTGTTTATAAACATCATGAAGTACACGAGATGCATGCCGATGTACAACTAAACTATGTTGTTGATTCACATGCTGATTATATGAGTGATAGTAATATGATTCCGTATGATCAATATGTAAAGGACAACGCAGTGCCAGTTGTACAAAGTAATGTATCTTCTATACCAAATGATGCATACATGATGATATTAAATGATATGCATGAACAGTCTGCCCAATATGTCTTTGTGACAACACATAACAATGTAGTTTATAAATCATAAATCATACTTTGAACTTTATGCGACATATAGGACCAAGTTGAACTATATGAAAGCGGGCCAAGTTTGAATTAACTGAAAGAGTACAAAAAAATTGAGGAACAATAAGAATAGTTATCATGAACGTAATATTATGGAAGAAAATGAAAAAGGACTGTCATTCTGTAAAAATGCAACTTTCCTCTACCATCAACATAAACAAGTCATGGTGGAATAGGTTACGTCCTTTGAAAAAGTTTTAAACAGAAAGAATAAACAAATACTGGGACGATTCTTGGACTGAAAACTTTGACATAAAACGTCGAGGATATATTATACAACAAAGGACCTGTTCTCTTCAAACAGTTCACATGTTGTGTAACCAAAGCCTTATTATGTGAACGTAAACAAGGTAGCTTATTGGCTACAGAACCCCTTATGTCTCACCCCTGTGCAAAGCCAGTTCAGCTGCTCTGTTATAATGTCATGAAATTATCAAAATACTAATCCATGTCCCGCCATAGTGCACAACTCAGAGGATACCCTAGAGATAGTTGAAATCACTATGAAGAAAATGAATGAAAAAATGAAGACCCAGAGTGTGTGAAAAAGAAGGTTAAGATTGCACCATATGATTACTCGAAAAAGAATTATTTAGCGACTTTCACACATAGAAACAATTGACCCCTGAGCAGATATTTTGGTCCAAGGATCTCATCAAGATGAAATCAGATGCTCTCAAAGAGCAGACCGTAGCTTCAAGACCAGTCAAAGCGTTGACGGTGTATCCTCCAAGCACACCGACAACGCTTGTCCCCAGGGTGCTTCCAACAAAGAGTCAAGTAAAAATTAACATTTTTTGCACTAATACAACTTTTTTCATAATTTGAAAAAACCTGTAAAAAGAGAATTACACCAACGGGGCTCACTAAAGGGGAAAGGGGTTTTGAACAAACAAAGGAATGCTATCTCACTAAGGTTATTCCATTTTTCAAAACACTTAAAGAACATTTTGAGGGTATTCAAAAGGCTCTCACTAAAGAAGTCAAAGAATGAAATGAAATTTTTGAGAGTTTAAAAGCTGAGGTTGACCAAAATGTAGTGAATAGAAAGTATGATGAGATTGAGCAAAAAAATCTTCTCATTGCAAATGACAATTTAATTGCTGATTGCTTGTCCAAAGATGTGTTTTATATTGCAACAAATTCTAAGCTTACTGTATCTAGATTTACTGAAATGCATGATGCCCACACTGTTGTTCAAGCACATTGTCTGGAACTTGAAGCCAAGCTTTATAAATTACATGATAAGGTTTAAAAAGATGATCATAATGAATTAGTGAAACATTTTTCCAATCTTGAGGTGAATCACTTAAATTTACAGTTTAAAGTATCAAACCTTAAGATACAGTTTGGAAACAACACATTTCTACCCGCTCGAGATGCCCCTGATTTTGACTCAGTCTTTGTAATCGAAAAAATGAAAGCTTCCATTCAAGGAAAGGACAATGCCATCAAAAAATTGAGGATGCAAATCTCTCAATTAAAAGATAGCCGTAGTGAAGCAGACCGCACTCTTGATTTCAGGGCCTTAGACTTTTAGATCACTCAATTAACTGAAAAAGTCACCGTTCTTCAAGAACAAAATGAGCTTTTTAGGGCTGAGAATGCAAAAATTAAGCAGCATTACAAGGAATTGTATGATTCTATTAAGATCACGCGTGCTAAACATATAAACCAAAAACTGCCTTGTTAACTGAAAATGAGAATCTGAAAGCCCAAATACATGAAAATCTAAAATGCATCATTGTGGGATATATGTAAAATCAAAGAGTTCTTGCCCTGGTAGTTATGCTATAGATGTTGAACATTTCTCCCTCACAATAGGAACCAATGAGGAAAGTTCATCTAGATTATTCAAACAACTTAAGGAAAGGTGTAGAAAACCCTTCGTGAGATAGTAGAGGAAGCTAAGGTTGAAAGACCATTAGATAGATCACTTGCATCTGCTTGCCTTTACACTAAACACTCTTAGGAACTATTAGAATATGTGATTGGCACTTGTCCGAAAGACTTCAATAAACAAGATAAAAAGCATGCTTCTACCCCTTTAACTAGGAAAAAGCAAGTTACTTTTGAGGACCAATGTGAAACATCAAATAAATAAACGCATATTTAAAATGTTGAGAAACTGAACATTCAATGACTAATGTCCTGTGTTTATTCTACAGTGTAAACAGTTGCATGATGCTAGCGGTCACAGCATTGGAGCAATCCAAGAAAAAGAATCTCACGGCTAAAAGTGTAACAAGAAGAAAGTAGAAGAACACCTAGGACCAATAAGTAGTTGAAAATCATGAATCGTGTTGATTCTAGTATTAGCTCTAAGCGTACTGTAATTAATTCGAATTCTCATTCTGTTTGCCAAACATGTAACAAATGCTTAATTTCTGCAAATCATGATTTGTGTGTGCTTAGTTATTTGCATTCTGTGAATGCATCCCCCTCTGTTAAAAATTTTATGCGCAAAGTTAAGCAAGTTTGAAACCTAAGCAAGTTAAGTAAGTACGGAAAGCATTAGGAAAAGTGCTTACCAGTGTTGGTTATCAATGGAGACCCACGGGCAGAATATTCACTTTAGGAGAACAGTGCCCTTTAACTAGGCTCACTGATCCCAAAGTAGTACTTGCTAAGCAAACTGACAACATTAGTACTAGTAAATCTGTGATAACTAAGAAATTACGTCACACATCTTAGAAACCACTAACTAGATACCAACGTAGAAACCAACAGTACCAAGTAGTTCCCGTTTACCTTCCTTCTTCACCTAAGAATCAGGCAATTGATGACTCTATGCAATATGCTATTGCTTATTGCTAACCAACAGGAACACAACCAAATTGAGATCAAACTTTCCAAACTCTCCATCTTTGTCTATTTTCAAATGCAGGTCGTACAGATCGTCCTTTGGTATTTGGACTCAGGCTGCTCAAAACATATGACGGGGGATCGCTCACGGCTCAGGAATTTCGTGAAAAGGTTCATCGGGATAATTAGATTCGAGAATGACCACTTTGGTGCTATCATGGGTTATGGAGATTACGTGATTGGTGACAGTTTGATCTACAGGGTATACTATGTGGAAGAACTAAGACACAATCTGTTTTCTGTCAGACAGTTTTGTGATTTTGATCTGGAAGTGGCATTCAGGAAGCATTCTTGTTATGTTCGAGATACAAATGGTGTTGATTTAATTAAAGGTTCTCATGGTTATAATTTGTACACTATCTCGGTTGAAGACATGATGAAGTCCTCTCCAATCTACTTGTTGTCCAAAGCCTCACAGAACAAATAGTGGTTATAGCATCGTCGTTTAAACCACTTAAACTTCGGTACCATCAATGACCTTGGAAGAAAGGATTTAGTAAGATGATTATCTAGATTGAAGTTTGAGAAAGATCATCTTTGCTCAGCATGTCAACTGAGAAAGAGCAAAAAGCATACCCACACACCCAAAACTAAAAACACCAACTTGAAAGTTCTTAATACCCTTCATATGGATTTATGTGGACCGATGCGAGTGCAAACAATCAATGGCAAGAAATACATCTTAGTCTTCGTTGATGATTATTCTAGGTTTACTTGGGTTAAAATTTTGAGATCGAAAGATGAAACCCTAGAGCTCGTCATCAAAATTTTGAAGCAATTACAAGTCGGTCTCAACAAAACTGTCAGATACATCCGTACCGATAATGGCACAGAATTTGTCAATCAAGTTCTGACTCAATATTATGAAAGTGTCAGAATTTTTCATCAAAAATCAGTTCCGAGGACTCAACAGCAAAACGGTGTTGTAGAAAGACAGAAGTGTACTCTTGTTGAGGCTGCTAGGAAAATGTTGATATTTTCCAAGGCCCCGATGTATTTAAGTTCCCCCCCCAGAAAGCTGTTGCTACTGTTTGTTACAGCCAAAATCGACCCCTCATTCACACAACAATTCTCTCTCTAACTTTCTCTCTCTAGATCTCTCTAGATCTATACATGTTTGTGTGAATTAGGGAACCTACAATGTAGATGATATCATATTTGCCTCGACCGACCCTAAAGCATGTGACATATTTTCCAATGAGATGAGTTCTAAATTCCAAATGTTAATTATGGGACAAATCTCTTTTTTCCTAGGATTACAAGTTTCTCAAAATCTCGGAGGCATTTTTATTAATCAATCAAAATTTGCTCTAGAAATCTTAAAGAAATTTAGGATGGATTTTTGTGAACTTGTTGATACACCCATGGTAGATCGACTTAAACTGGATAAGGACCCCTTATGGATTCCAGTCGACCAGACTAGATTTTGTAGTATGGTCGGCTCCCTAATGTACCTCACAGCCAGCAGACCCGACCTTGTATTCGCTGTTTGCATGTGTGTTAGGTATCAGGCATCGCCTACTAAAAAGCACCTTGAAGCACTTAAACGGGTCTTTCAGTATCTCAGAGGAACCATTCACTAGGGACTTTGGTATCTAAAAGACACCGCTATGGCACTAATAGCCTATGCAGACGCGGACCATGCAGGTTGTCAAGACACACGAAGAAGTACATCAGGAAGTGCTTAGTTCCTTGGAGATAAATTACTCAGTTGGTCATCAAAGAAATAGAAGAGCATTGCAATCTCAACCACCGAGGCTGAATACATTGCCATGTCTGGATGCTGTGCTTAGATACTTTGGATGAAGTCATAGCTTACAAACTACAGTTTTGCCTTCAATAAGATTCCCCTATATTGTGATAGATGCAGTGCCATTGCTCTTTGCTACAATAATGTCCAGCACTCTCGGTCCAAGCACACTTGACACACGACACCATTTCATTCGAGAGTAGGTTGAGAAAGGCGTGGCTGAACTGTACTTCGTGATGACGGATTATCAGCTTGCAGACTTATTCACCAAGGCATTACCAAGAGAGCGGTTCAAATTTCTACTCCCGCATCTTGGTATGAAGAGTATGACTCCGGAAACCCTTAAACGTCATCAAGAAGGAGAAGAGGAGTAAAGGATGGTCTTCCCATATCCTATGTATATTTGTATATAATTCAACACTAAAACAAAATACAAAAATATAAAACCTACAAAAACCATAAAAAATTAGAAAAATAGAAAATACCAAAAATATTTCTACAGACATGTCTTCTGTAAATCAATAACATTTACGGACCTAGAAATGTCATTCAATAATGACACGGGTCTTTAAATGAAGTTCGAGTGGAAGTTCAAACCGTTTTAAAACATGTCTTAATGGCTTGCAGTTATTTCTGACTGCAACCAGCTTTTCAATTTGAGGAATGCATGTCGCCAAAAAGACAGCTGTTCCTAACAACGGGTAATTAATTTTTCCCGGGCACGGATTACTTAATATCCGTGCATCCAAGGATTAATGTACGTTTCAGTGCGTTTTTCCTCTATCGAAAGAGAAGTCTTCCTTTTATAACCAAATAATTTTCTTCTTAATTGATTCTTCAAAAATTATTTGTGTTAATCACGGTGGAAAAGTGTTGTTGGAAATTCATCAATTCAGGTTTTTCAAAATAAACTTTTCAACTCAAACAATGACTACAACTCTTTTAATAGAAAACCGGTCATTGTTTGAGGGGGAGAGTGATTTCAAGTTTATTGCATCAAAAAGGTTTTATAGTAATAAGGGATTACAACTTGAGGGGGAGTTAATTGGTTTTATCTCAAAGGGCTAAAATAGTCATTAGTTAAAGAGTTTAGGGACTTATGTGCAATATGCTAATTGTTTCCTAACTTTATTAAACTTGAAGGACTAATACTGCCATTTCCCAAACTCCTTTAATCTTAGAAAACCTTTAAGCCAAAAATGTATGTAGTTAGAAACTTCAAGGACCAAAACTTCCAAATCCTAAACTAAGAGTATAAATAGGTAGCGATTTGGGATCTTGGTCAAATCATTTTAAAACCAATCAAACCAGTCAAACCTTTTCAAACTCTCTCTATCCACGCAAACCACCACCTAGAACTAGTTTCTGGATTCTTGATTTCCTTTGGATTTTTCGCTAAGGAAAACATTACAACGTACTCTATATCTATTATAGATTGTATTACTAAAAAGAATCAACTTAAAACACATTCAAATGGCGTCAATCTCTAGATTTGACCTAGGTGTTAATCTAAATTCTGAATGTTGTATGTAATTGTGAATTGATTAGAGAGATAGGTGCGGATTTAGATGGTGATTACTCGATCATGATTGGATTAACTTTACTCAATTTCATCCGTGTGCTTCGAATAATCTTGTATGCGTTCTTTGACCAAAATGAGTATGTGTGTTTGAAGATGTGTTTTTGTTTTTGGGATTTGATCATGAGGGCTAGTTGTTGATGATTTGTTGTTCACTTGAGATCCTCTAACACTAAGTAGGCCAAATTGATGCTTTTCGATAGAAGTTTGACTTTTTGAAGTCGACTGATGTAGTTTGTTGTTGTATCGTATTTTTGAGATATTGCGTATGCTTAAGGAATGGATTGTTTGCCATGAATGTATGTCCCTGTGTGCTTAAGTTGGTATTTAAATGTGTTTGCATTTTATGTTGCTGATAGAGGTTTTTTGAATATTCTTGATAGCGGCTTAATAAAATATTCTAGATAATGGTTTGGTTATGTTTGCCTGATATCAGTTTGGTTTGTTTTGCTTGATAGCGGTTTGTTAGGTTTTGCCTGATAGTGATTTAATATAATTAATATACTTTAAGTTATGCAGGCAAACCGCTACGAGGTAGCGGTTTGATGAAGATTATTTTTATTATAAAATAATCCAAACCGATATTTTGAATTTTTCGTAACTGGTGGCGGTTTGATTAAAATGAATATAATATTCGTAGCTGTTTGGTCATGGTGGTTTGATTAAAATGAATATAATATTCGTAGTTGTTTGGTTATGGCAGTTTGATTAAAATGAATATAATATTTATAGCTGTTTGGTCATGGCGGTTTGATTAAAAATGAATATAATATTCGTAGCTGTTTGGTCATAGCGGTTTGATTAAAATAAATATTTAATCCGTAGCTGTTTGGTCCTGGCGGTTTGGTCATTCCGCAACATAGCGGTTTGATCATTTCCCTTCACAGCGGTTTGATTAACTCTCCTCACAGCAGTCTAGTGTCTAGTGGGTAGCGGTTTAGGCCAGAATCTCAAAGTTTTGACCCATTAGACCCAATACCCCCTCAAGGCCTAATCCAAAGGTACAATTACCTCGTTAACACCCATCCGTGACATGTTAACTTGTATGTGTTCATCGAATATCCTTGACTAACGTCGACTTAATCTCATCATAATCTATCGAAGCATGTCAATGTTCTCATCTAACATCAAAATATATGTCATGTCTGCCTGTCTTTGTTGATATCCTTGTGCAGAAAAAATGACTGATGAGAATGTTTCCGCTCCTGCTCCCACAAGATCTGATGATCAAATACTTCCATTTGCTGCATGGGTGCCCATTGGAAAGAGCAACTATGTTTTGGATCTTCAAAAGAAGCAAAAGAATCAAATCTTTTAGATCTCTGTGGATATTCTACAAAGCACAAACTTCTTCAGGGCATTCACCGCTTCTGCCTCGGTTCCAGCTATCTACATTCAACAATTCTGGAACATGTTTTGGGAATAAAAGGATTCTTAACTGTTACTACTGCTGGTTCAAGTTACAACTGCTAGTTAGAGTTACTGCTGCTGCTCAAGATTAAAGAAAAAGTTCTAAGTCATTACTACTGCTAGTGTAATATTAGTACTGCCAGTTTAAAGTGTTACTACTGCTAGAAAAGTTTATGCTGTTAGTATTGTTAGTCTGTTTTAGTACTGCTAAAGATATATGTATGAGATATATTAGGAAAATATATGTATGAGTAGAAAACGCGTTGTAAGCCCATTAGGGTTCCTTGGTGTATAAAATAAGACCCTAAGGCATGTAGTTTAGATATATCTCATTCATATACATTTTTTGATATATAGCTTCAAGGTTGTAAACCCTAGTACTACACAGAGTACTCGTATTATTGATAATAATAATATTGGAGCTTTTCAGTAATATCATTGTTCATATAGTTTACTGTTTTATTAATATTCTTCTAAGTATTAAAGAGTTGATTTCGCACACTCTTTAGTATTCACAAAGTTTCTACCATAGTTGTTTTGGATCTATCCAAAGTAACTTAACTTTTACAAGATAAGGAATCGATCTTAAGTTAGGATCAACAAGTGGTATCAGAGCTTGTGTTCTGAAACTTTGATTTAGAAGAAACTAACAAGAAGAACCCTTTATTCACAAGGAAGAGATGGATCTAGAAACTGCTCAAACCACTACTACTGCAAATGTTGCCCATTCTCAAACAGGGTGAATATGATATGTGGAAGCTAAGGATTGAGCAATACTTTGAAGTTCAAGACTATGCTTTATATGGTATTTCAAAAGATAATGGAAACTCAATCAAACCATATCACAAACACCACAATGCTGATGGTACCTCAACTTCACTAATACCAGGTCTTGTAACTACTGAAGAAAAAGCTCAAAAGAAGAATGATATGAAGGCAATAAGTATGTTATTGATGGCACTTCCTAATGAACATCTAATGACATTTAATCAGTATAAGGATTCCAAGACTTTGTTTGCTGCTATACAAACAAGATTTGGTGGTAATGAAGCCACAAAGAAGACTCAGAAGACTCTTCTGAAGCAAATGTATGATAACTTTAGTGCTCCAAGCACAGAGTCTCTTGACTCTATTTTTAACAGGCTTCAGAAGATTGTAAGTCAGCTGGCTATCTTGGGTGAAAATATTTCACAAGAAGATCTCAATTTGAAGTTATTGAGAAGTCTGCCTTCTGAGTGGAATACTCATGTTGTGGTTTGGAGGAATAAACCTGATCTAGACACAATGAGCTTTGATGATCTCTACAATAATTTCAAGATTGTTGAACAAGAGGTTAAAGGAAACTGCAAGCTCAACACAAGCCCAAGTTCTCATAAATATGGCTATTTGTGTCCATCCCTAGGCATACTAATGAAGTTAACACTGCTAAAGTAGTTAGTACTGCTAACACTCAGTTAGCCTTTTTTGATTTCTTTTTTTTTTTTTGTGCTGCTAGCACTCAAGTTAGCACTGCTAGTACTCAAGTTAGTACTGCTAACTTAAGTGATGCCACTGTTTATGCATTTTTAGCCAGTCAACCAAACGGGTCTCAACTTGTACATGAGGACCTTGAACAAATCCATGAAGATGACTTAGAAGAGATGGATTTGAAGTAGCAGTTAGCATTGCTGAGCATGAGGACAAGAAGGTTTTTCCAGAAAACTGGTAGAAAGATCACTATCAATGGGAGTGACACAGCTAGATATGACAAGTCTAAGGTGGAGTGTTTCAACTGCCATAAGATAGGACACTTTGCAAGGGAATGCAGAGGACCTAGGAACCAAGATAGCAGGAACAGAAATCAAGACAACTCTAGAAGGACTGTAAACATGAAAGAAACTTCTTCCAAAGCCATGGTGGCTATTGATGGAGCTGGTTTTGACTGGAGCTATATGGCAGATGATGAAGTCCCTACAAACATGGCTCTTATAGCTTTTTCAGACTTTGAAGTACATAATGACAAAACTTGTTCAAAAACCTGTCTAAAAAGCTTTGAAACTCTTAAAACTCAAGTTGATAATTTAAGAATAGAGTTTAACAAATCTGAGTTCAATTTAGCTACTTATAAAAGAGGGTTAGCATCTATAGAAAAGCAACTTGTCTTTTACAAAAAGAATGAGGTTATTTTTTGTGAGCAACTTGCTGTTCTCAAAAGAGATATCTCATATAAAAACTTAGAAATTAGTATGCTTAAAAGTGAGTTAGAAAAGCTTAAGCAAGAAAAAGAAAGCAATCAACTTAAAATTGAAAATTTTGATAATGCTTCGAAGAGTCTAGATAAATTAATAGGGAGTCAATTAACTGATAAAAGTAGAAAGGGTATGGGGGCCTGTAAGCTATAATGCTGTTCTACCTCCCCATACAGGGTTATTTTCACCCCTAAAGTTTGATTTGTCCTACTCTGGTCTAGAGGAGTTCCAACAGCCTGAGTTTGAAGGCTATGGACCTAAGCCTAGTAAGAGTGTTAGTAAATATATTTCTAATGAGGTTAGGGAATCTCTTGATGCCCCATTGGTTGAAGAGTTGGTGTTAGATGATAAATTATAGAAGAAAACTATTTTTCTTACTATTGCTAAGATAAAATTTGTTAGACCTAAACAACAAGAAAAACCAGTTAGGAAACCATTTAAGTATGCTGAAATGTATAGGTCACAAAGTCCTAGGGGAAATCAAAGAAACTAGAATAATTAGAAGTCCCAACAGCTAGAAAGTGACTTTGTGATGTATAAAAAAGCTTGTTTTATCTGTGAAAGTTTTGACCATGTGCGGGCTGACTGCAATTACCATCAAAGAGAAAAGGTGGTATCTGGGAATAATTATACAAGGGTGAATTACAATTATTCTGCTAAACAGGCTCACCCTAGTGCTCACAGGAACATAGTTCCAAGAGCAGTTTTAATGAAAACTGGCCTAAGACCACTTAATACTGCTAGGCCTGTTAATACTGCTTATCCCAAAACTACAGTTTATAGTGCTAGACCAAAGTAACGTTTTTCTAAATCAGCACAATCAACTGTAAACAGGCCCTATTAAATAAGAACAACATTAACTAACAAAAATTTTAGTCAAAAAATTAATACTGCTAAGGGAAAATTTTATCCTGCTAGGTCAAAAAACAGTTAAATACTAGCTATGCCAAATTCAACAGTAGTTAATGCTGTTAGGGCAAATCAGGTTAATGTTGTTAAGGCCTCAGCATGTTGGATTTGGAGACCTACCAAACTTGATAGTGCATCAATTACTTTGAAGAGACATAATTATGTTGATGCACGAGGCAGATCCAAGTCAGTGATGTGCTAGGTCCCCAAAGGACAACAATTTCCCATTATAAATATGTCAATGACATCACAAAAGAAGATCCAAGCTATGTATGTACAGTTGGATGCTCAAGGCACATGACAGGGACATGTCCTATCTCTCTGACATTAAGGAATTTAATGGGAATATGTTACCTTGGGTGGAGGATCCAAAGAGGGAAAATTACTGGTAAAAAGAACTTTAAAAACTGGTCGCTTGAATTTTGAAGTATGTGTAAACTTTGTCAAGTGAGTTTTACAGTTTTAACCTTTTAGTGTTACACAGATTGTTGACAAAAAGAAAGTGATCTTTTAACATTACTGATACTGGGATGTTTAGTTCTCTCTCCTGACTATAAGTTAGCTGAAGAAAAGACATGGGGGGGGTTTTACTAAAGTCCATTGAAAGAAAAATATGGTACATTTGTGTTGAAATAAGAAAATTGTTCCTAAAGAGTGTTTAACTTGTTCATTTAGCAAAGGCCACACTTGATGAATCAATTCTATTGCATATGAGGCTATGTCATGTAAATTTTAAAACTATCAATAAAATTGTTAAGGAAAATCTTATGAGAGGGGTTTTTTTAGATTTTTTTTCCTACAAAACGTTTGGAAAATGACCAAACTTGTGTTGCTTGCCTTAAGGGAAAGCAACACAAAGCTTCTTGTAAGTCCAAGATTCAGAACTCTATTACTCAACCTTTATTCATGTTGCATATTGACTTGTTTGGTCCAACTTTTGTGGGCAGCTTAATGAATAAGAAAATATTGCCTAAGTAGTCATTGATTATTTATAGCCATATTTACTTAGGGTTTTCTTTTTAACAACTAAGGATGAGACTAGTGGCATTCTTAAGAGCTTTATAACTGAGATAGAAAATCTAGTTGATAAGAAAGTAAAGATAATCAGATGTGACAATGGAACAAAGTTCAAGAATAAAGTTATGAGTGAGTTTTGTGAACAGAAAGGCATTAAGAGGGAATATAGTGTAACAGAAACTCCTCCGCAAATGTGTTTGCTGAGCGAGAAATATAACACTTAAATAAGGCTCTTGTAACCATGTTAGCTGACTCTAAGTTACTAATTACATTTTGGGCTGAAGTAGTTAATACTGCTTGCTATGTGCAGAATAGGGTATTAGTAGTTAAGCCTCATAACAAGACCCCTTATGAACTGTTTAGAGGTAGAACACCTGTTCTAAGCTTCATGAGACCATTTGGGTGATCAATGTAACCATTCTTAATACCTTAGATTATTTAGGCAAGTTTGATGGAAAGTCAGATGAAGGATTCTTTGTTGGATACTCAATGAATAGTAAGGCTTTTAGAGTATACAACATTAGAACTAGGAAAGTAGAAGAAAAATTACATTATAGGTTCTTGGAGGATAAGCCTATTATTGTAGGTGATGGACCAAAGTGACTGTTTAATATTGATGTTATAACAAAATCAATGAATTATGTGCCAGTTGTTGCAGGTACAAACTCTAATGATTTTGTAGGTACAAAAGAAAGTATTGGTGCAGGTCATTCTAGCAAGGAGACAGGATCTAGCCAAGACTACATTTTATGCCACTATGGAAAGATGGTTTACTATTTGTTTCTTCTTCAAAGAATGCTAGTAATGATGAACCACAACCTTCTAGTGATGCTGGAAAGAAGGATGATGAAGGTGTATGTAAAGAAAGTGGAATTGCTAATCAAGAGAAGCCTGAAAATAGTACTCAAGGTGTTAATACTGCTAGGCAAAGTATTAATACTGAACCAGACATGTTTTCTTTGGGAGATAATGCTACACTTGAAGCCACACATGCTGATTTGTTTGTTGATGAAATAGAAGTGGATATGAGCAACATTACTACCACATATCCAGTTCCTTCTACTCCAAATACAAGAATCCATAAAGATAATTCACTTGATCATGTGATTGGTGATGTACAATCTAGTGTACTGACAAGGAGAATGACAAAGACTATGAATGAACAAAGGTTTATTAGTGCTGTTTATGAAGGGAAAACTCATAAAGACCTTCATACTTGTCTGTTTGCTTATTTTCTATCACAAGTAGAACCCAAGAAGGTAACTCAAGCTTTGACAGATCTAAACTGGATAAAAGCAATGCAAGATGAGCTTCTACAATTTAAATTGTAGAAGGTTTGGACTTTGGTTGATTTACCATATGGCAAGAGGGCCATTGGGATAAAATGGGTCTAAAGGAACAAGAAAGATAAGAGAGGTATTGTTGTTAGAAACAAAGCAAGGCTGGTTGCATAGGGTTACACTCAAGAAGAGGGAATAGATTATGATGAGGTTTTTGCTCTAGTTGCTAGGATTGAAGCAATTAGACTGTTCTTAGCCTATGCCTCATTCATGAACTTTGTTGTTTACCAGATGGATGTTAAGAGTGCATTTTTGTATGGCAAGATTGAAGAGGAAGTTTATGTCTGTCAACCTCCAGGGTTTGAAGATCTAGTGTTCCCTAACAGAGTTTATAAGGTAGAAAAGGCATTATATGGTTTACATCAAGCTCATAGAGCATGGTATGAGACTTTGTCTACCTATTTATTAGAAAATAGATTTTAGAGAGGGACAATAGACAAGACTTTATTCATTAAAAAGGTCAAAGGTGATATTCTACTAGTTCAAATATATATAGATGATATCCTTTTTGGATCTACTAAGAAGGAGTTATGCATTGAGTTTGAGAAATTGATGCATAAGAAGTTCCAGATGAGTTTTAAGGGTGAGCTCACTTTCTTCTTAGGATTGCAGGTGATGCAAAAAGAAGATGGGATTTTTATCAGCCAAGACAAGTATGTGGATGAAATTGTGAAGAAGTTTGATTTTTCAACTGTGAAGACAACAAGTACACCTATGGAGACTTTAAAGCCATTACTTAAGGATGCAGAAGCTGAAGATGTTGATGTTCACTTATATAGATCAATGATTGGATCATTAATGTATCTAACAGCTTTTAGGCCTGATATAATGTTTGCTGTTTGTGCTTGTGCAAGATTTTAAGTCACACCTAAAGTTTCATATCTTCATGCTGTGAAAAGAATATTTAGACACTTAAAAGGTCAACCTAAATTGGGCCTTTGGTATCCTAAGGACTCACCATTTGACTTGGAAGCTTATTCGGATAGTGACTATGCTGGTGCAAGTTTAGACAAGAAATCCACAACAGGAGGTTGTCAATTTCTTAGGAGTAGTTTGATTTCATGGCAATGCAAAAAAGCAAACTATAGTTGCCAACTCTACTACTGAAGCAGAGTATGTAGCTACATCTAATTGCTGTAGACAGGTGTTATGGATCCAAAATCAAATGTTGGATTATGGATACAACTTCATAAATACCAAGATTTTCATTGACAATGAAAGCACCATCTGCATAGTTAAGAATCTAGTGTTTCACTCAAAGACTAAGCACACTAAGATTAGACATCACTTCATTAGGGATTCATATGAGAAGAGATTAATTCAAGTAATCAAGATTCACATTCATCATAATGTTGCAGACTTACTCACAAAATCACTTGATGTTAGTCGTTTTCAATTTTTGACTGCTAGCATTGGAATGCTTAATCTCTGAGGTGTTGTTTGATTAGATTGATGATTGGAATGGGTTGGACATACTACTTGGATAAAATTAGGGTTTATTCTGGTAACTCAAGAGTTAGTGCTGCTGGCATTAGTACTGACAGGCAAAAAGTTAATGCTGTTGGGCCAAGTTAGTACTGCTAGGTTATCGTTGGGGATACAACTGC
>BQNB010133006.1:0-18534 GCA_026074375.1 Tanacetum coccineum
TTTTTGCCATTTTTGATCTGTTTTGGGTTTATTTGGGCCTTTTTAAGCATAAATAGATATGTGTAATCTACACTTATCATTAGGCAACATCCCATAAACGTGCAAACACCACTAGTGCTCTTGTGATCTACGTAATCTCCCGCATGATCCGAATCCGCATACACTATTGTTTCTATGCCGAATACGCTTAACCGCTTCTAGGTGAGAGGTTTTCGGATCCTCTTGACAGCGTGCACAAAGGCAAACACTAAACATGATATCGAGTCTACTTGTCGTTAAGTATAATAAACTAACTATCATGCCTCTATATTTGGTATTATCTACGGACTCACCTTCTTCGTCTCTCGTGAGTTTGGTTTCCGTAGACATAGGGGTTTTCATTGGTTTAGAGTATTCTAGTCCAAATTTCTTAATCATTTCCTTAATATATTTTGATTGATTAAAAAAATATTCCATCATCTAATTGTTTTATTTGTAATCCTAAGAAGAAACTTAGTTCCCCCATCATACTCATTTCAAACTCATCATGCATGATCTTAGCAAAGTCATCACACATTTCTTGACAAGTTGATCCAAATATAATGACATCAACATATATTTGGACAATGATGAAGTTGGAGTCTTTCTTTTTAGTGAAGGGTGTGTTATCTGTCATTCCCATGGAGTAATCATGTTTAATAAGAAAGGATTTTAATAGATCGTACCAAGCTTTTGGGGCTTGTTTTAGACCATAAAGAGATTTCTTAAGTCTATAGACATAATTATGTTTTGCGAAGTCAATGAATCCCTGAGGTTGTGCCACGTAAATCTTCTCATTGATAAAACTGTTAAGGAATGCACTTTTCACATCCATTTGGTATAACTTAAAGTCTAGTGCGTAAGCATAAGCTAAAAGTATTCTCATAGACTCTAGTCTAGCTACGGGTGCATATGTTTTCTCATAATCAATTCCTTCTTGTTGATTATAACCTTGGGCGACTAACCTAGCTTTGTTTCTAGTTACGACGCCATTTTCATCGAGTTTATTTCTATATACCCATTTTGTTCCTATAATTGTCATATCCATGGGATTTGGGACTAGTTCCCCAAAAAAAACACAATTTGTTTTGATTGTTTAGTTCCTCGTTGCATGGCATTGCCTAATGATATTTTGTTAATGCCTCATTTATATTTTTAGGTGCTATTGTCATAATATAGCAAAAGGAAATGCATTTGTCCTTAGCTTGCGACCTAAGATTCTTTGATTTAGATTTATCCAATAACGATTGTTCTAGGGGGATTGAGTTTTAGATTCTCTAATTTTTATAAGTTTATTATTTTATAATGAAATGTCTTCAAGATCGTTGCTTATGGGTTTTGTTTTACTAACCTCAATAGCTTCTTCTCGACTAGCTCATGCCCGATCCTTCTATGGTGACGTTATTAGGCGAGGGAGGAGTTTTCATCCGAAAGTTTACATCACGACTTCAACTTTCAATGTTGTCTGTGTGTATTGTATGTTATAGCTTTACTATTTACGAATAGCCTAGGAGAAACACCTTCCGTTTGACTTAGGGTCGAACTTGGTCAGGTATCCCTGTGTAATAAGAAAAAAAGCATTTACTTCCGAATACTCTAAAATAGTTAAGGTTTGTTTCCTACCTCTTAACAACTCGTATGAGTTGTTCCTAAATACGTCTAATTGAACTCCCTATTACTTAATAGGTTGATGTATCCACCGCATTACACCAAAATTTATGAGAATGATTGTTCGTCTAACATGGTTCTACTCATATCTTGTAGCAGTGCGAATTTCCTTTCCTACTATCCCATTTTTGATTGTGGAGACAGGATACAAAACTATAAGATATCCCATTTTAAATCTCAATAGTTTCCCGAATTGTATTTTACTTCATTATCAAATTCCCGACCAGGATCCGTTTCTAAGTGATACATTGAAACACCTTAAGTTGTTTTGATCATTTTGCGATAAAAAAAATATACTTCGAATTTTTGACGGCCTCGGTTTTTTGCTTAAAAATCTAGTCCATGTAAATCGAGAATAGTTTCCCCAATTCTTAATAAACGAAATATTTTTTTACTAAGGTATAACGATTTCCTCCATAGCTTCGTATGGCGGAAGGCCAACAAATCCATGTGAAGTAGTTTAGGCATCTAGTTGTTGGAAACTAAATTTTTCAGCCTTGTGACTTGTATGAGCATGTTTTCTAATCATGCAAGCAGCACAAAAATGTCGGATCGTAATTTTAGTTTTTGGGTAGGTTTCTAACTAATTCTTTAGATGCTAACGATTGAATTAATTGCATATTAGCATGACCTAATCTCCTATGCCACATGTGGAATGTTTTCGTCGCAATTTGGTCAAGCATAATTTTGTTCTTCCGTTATTCCTAGTTTCATTACAATATATTCCTCCTTTCCTAATTCTTGTCCTATAACTTTTCGGCTTTGATTAATTTGTTTTACTGTTCGGATAAAGATTACTTTTGCATTTGTAGACATATTTGACCCTATAACTAAGCAAGTTATATGTTAAGTTATCTACGTGCTCAACATTTTCATTTAGGGAGTCTTAGAAATGTACCGTTGCCTATGATTTACCGTTCAAGTTGCTCCCAAAATATTATGGGGGGGGGGGGGGGGGGGGGGGGGGGGGGGGGGGGGGGGGGGGGGGGGGGGGGGGGGGGGGGTTTCCTCTGTTGTATGCGTTGTAATGGAAGAGAACAACTTTCGATTACCGGTCATGTGTTTTGAGCATCCACTATCTTTAATTCACTCATCGGGTTACAAGTTTACTCCTAAGCATATTTCATCGGGCGCTTAAGCTACAAGGAAAGTTTCATCTTTAGTCTTTCCTACTCCATCTTCTCTATTGTCGCTCCATGCTCCTCCAATAAATGCTCTTTGATCGTTGTTCTTTGGTAGCTTTGAACATTCTCCAATGGGGTGATTTGGATCACCACATCTAAATCATTTTCTTTCACTTTTACCATCACATCATTACTACCTTCTTTTTAATGTTTTTATCGCCTTGTGTGTTGTCTTGAGCAAACTTCCTCGTCTCTTAAAGAATTTCTTGAATTCTTTTATGGCCATAACATACTATTCGTCTTCACTATTGGAGCTTGAGCTATCTTCATCACTTACTTCCTTTTTCACCTTTAATGCAAGAGATCCATACTTTTTTCTTTTCTGCCTTTGACCGTTTCGAAGTACCTTTCTTTATTACCTCTTCATATGACGTTCAAGTTCCTCTAAGTCGTCATGAGGTAAGGTTGTTATTAATACTTTGATCTTCAATTGTCGTAACTTTAGAGCGGCCATTTGGATGTAATGCCCTAAGAAAATTTTCCTAACACAAATCTTGCTAGAAAAACCTTCATCAGTGCTTTTCTAGGACTAGTAAAATAGTGTTAAATTAGCAAAGGCAGTATCTATGATTCCTCTTCCGGAATCGTAAATTGATCATCATGATAAACAAGAAAGATCTTTTTGTTTACGGTGACTTGATTATTACCTTGTATGTGTGATAGCAAAGGTATCCTAAATTTCTTTGCGGTTTGACACATAAAAGTCTTTCGTATTATTTACGTGGCAAAGACATTATAAATTACCATTTTAGCTCATTATTTTTTGCAAGTTTCTTGTCTAAGATCTTCAATTTGTTTATGAAAAGTACAACTTCATTCTTTTTAGTCTCGGGATATATTTGAATAGGAGGAAAATCACCCATCTAATAACATGCCAAAAGATCAAGATTTTTGACTTCCACAGTAAGTTTCCAAATTCTATTTTTTCCAATAAAAATATCCATCACTTTCAAATAGTGGCGGTCTTTAGCATTGATTGCCCTTTTAAATATTTTTCCTATTCCATATAACGATTCTAGTTTAAAAAATACAATTTATTTTAAAAATCTTGTTTAGCGTGGCTCTTGATACCAATTGTGGAAAACTAGATGGGGGGGGGGGTTAAATTAGTTTACCGCTTTTTAATTAAAGGTTTTAAAGTGTTTGTAAAAAATTCTAGATTTGAATTAATGTGAACTCAACACTACACAATATAACATTTATATTTTAATCTAAACAATGATATGATAGTAATGGAGAGATAATGCAAGACAAGAGATAAGAGTAAAAATAATCAAACCACAACGTAAGGATTTATAGTGGGGGGGGCGAACATCACGTGTGTGTGGGGGGGGGGGGGGGGGGGGTGGGGCGTGGTGGGGGGCGCCCGTTCTCCACCCTGAGCGAGGCCTAACTCGAGAGTTTTCTTCAATAATGTCAACAAGCTCTCTTATGGCGGAGAAAACCGTACACAACGGTGGTGCTTACACCCAATTGAGGATGACAGCGAAATCGAAATGGGTTACGAGTAGAGCGAGCGCGAGCTGAGGGAGCTATAAGCCAATCTATCACAACACAACTCACGACAGACGGCGCCGCCGAGAGCACAACTTGCCAGACTTTCCCACAACTTCACGACTTCACTTCACACCACACTACTTATGCTACAAGCTAAGCGATCGCGCTGACTAACTTGTAATATCACCACGATCTATCTATACGCACAAAGATCGCCAAGATCCCTTACTACTACAATCATACAAGATATACAATAGATTACAAGTTATGATATGGATGCAATAAGATTGCAACACACACAAAGTGTCATACGTATCACGGGAGGATGGAATATTCTTCTCTGCACTTGAGAAAGAGCTTTTGATCTCTTGGAAACATAGCTTTATGATTTAATTGATCAAAGATTGTGATGATTGGGTAGGCTGTTTTAGAACAGAAAGAATGAGTGCAAAGTGAGAAATTATGATGAAGAATCTAATATTTATAGGACGAACCTGGGGAGCTTCACTTTAGGGGCCGTCCCCTTAAATAGTTGGGCGTCCCCTGAATTTTAATGGTGTCGGCCGTGTATATAAGGGGCCGCCCAAAATATGGGGGGGGGGGGCTTCCCCAGTTGTCTTTTGTGTAAGGCAATTTTCTATCTTTCTAGCCTTTTTAGGCCAAAAATTTGAAGTTCAAAATGTGTTTTTCGAATAAAACATTACTTTTAATTGTATGAAAATGTTTTGTGATTTATAAAATGTTTACAATTTTTTATAAAAGTTTAAGTTGAATAAAAATTATCATTTGATCATAAAATGGCATTAAACATTTATTTATTCATACCTTTAATGATGTATTTGTTGAAATGAGAATTTATCTACTAATACTTGTTATCGTTTACTTTTACATTGAACGTTTTTCTCTTTTGTGATTATCATAACGTAAAAGATGTTGAAAGAAAATATTAGTAATGATTTTTAGGCATTATATTTTTTATCACAGTTACATGACTTATTGCATATTGCAATTATTACAAAATATGCATTATCAGGAAGTTTAATTTATGATTTTGTATATTCCTATTATCTACTTGTTATTTTATTCGAACCCCGTCAACAATCTCGCATCACCACGGAATTTCATCGTGTGATGTATTGTTATGTTGTAGGACAATGCCTAACTCCCGATCTGGAGCGTCAAGGACATGTGAAGGAATTAACAAGCAAATCGACCGCCGATTGGCAGGAGCGTTGGGAGGGAGATGAGGGTGAACAAGAAGTAAATGGAAATAGAGGAAATGGAAATGGAGGAAATAGAAATGGAGGAAATGGTAATGGTAATGGGAACGGAGGAGGCTATGGCTATAACTTTGGAGGATTTATGCCTGCTAGAGAATGCACATATCAAGACTTCCTAAAGTGCCAGCCACTTAACTTTAATGGAACGGAAGGAGTTGTTGGGTTAACTCATTGGTTTGAGAAGATGGAAATAGTATTCCACATTAGCAATTGTCCAGAGAAGTACCAAGTGAAATATGCTTCGTGCACGCTTCTGAACAGTGCATTGACTTGGTGGAACTCTCACAAGAGAACAATTAGGATTGAGGCCGCCTATGCCATGAGTTGGACAGAACTTATGAAGTTGATGACAAAAGTGTACTGTCTAAGAAACGAGGTCTAGAAGATGGAGACCGAGTTGTGGAACTTGGTTGTGAAAGGAAATGACTTGACTGCTTTTACCAGAAGATTTCAGGAATTGGTGTTGTTATGTACTAGCATGGTCCCAAATGAGGAGGACAAGGTTGAGAGATTCGTTGGAGGGTTGCCTGACAATATTCAGGGAAATGTAATCGCTGCTGAACCCACTAAACTTTAAGATGCAATACAACTTAATGGATCAAAAGATGAAGGGATATGCTAGAAGTGCTGAGAACAAGAGAAGGTTGGATAACAACACGAGAGACAATCGTGGACAACAATCAGTTTTTAAGCGGCAAAATGTTGGAGGCCAGAATGTGGCAAGAGCATACACGGCTGGGAACAATGAGAGAATGGGGTATGTTGGATCCCTACCCTACTACAGCAAGTGTAATATACACCATGCAGGGCCGTGTACTGTGAGATGTGGAAATGTAAGAGAGTTGGTCATATGACTAGGGATTGTGAGGTCATTGTTACTCTAACGACTCAGAGAGCCCCAGTTGGAAATCAACCGGGTATTGTTTGTTATGAGTGTAGAAGGCCGTGACATTTTAGGAAAGATTGTCCTAAGTTAAGAAATCAGAACCGTAGAAACAAGACTGGAAACAAGAATGGGAACAAGAAAAAAAGTTGGAAACAAGACTGGAAACCAGACTGGAGGTAATGAGGCTATAGCAAAGGCTTACGCCATTGGTGGAGGAGGAATGTAACACCCCCAAAATGGGTCGCAGCGGAAATGTGTCAGGGGGCGTTACTTCACAATACAACAGCTCAAGAAAACAAGATGAACGACATCGTCCTTCATACGCCCTAAATGTGTCGTTTTGAAAAGTAATCTCATCATTTTCTTGAAATGTGAAATATAAAATTTGTCCATAATAGCCATCACAATGAAAAGCTTAAAAGTAATACAACGAGATTTGATCATTTGTATGTAAGAAGAAATCCATGAATGAAATCTTATCAATTTTAGACTCCAATGCACATCAAGTAAGCCTCATCTAATCCACCTGAGAAAACATGCTTAAAAGTGTCAACATTAAAGTTGGTGAGTTAATATATTTTGTAAGTAAAAATGTAAAATGTGGAATCCAAAGATTTATGAAGTATGTATACCGATTCAAACCAAATAATAATCGCCAAAAGTGTAAGAGTAAATGTAAAACCAAAAGAGTTTAGTGTTTATTGCTTCGCCGCAATATAATGAAAAGTGTTCAGAAATTAGTAATGTTCAATAAGTAGTAGGGAAAGTGAAATCGTTGATTTTCCAAAATGTATGGGTCTACTATAACAAATACATCACCACATAAATAATATCAGTTTTTTTTGTGTGTTTTTTTTTTTTTCTTTTTTTTTTTTTTTGGTTAGCACTAAGCTCATGACACTGAAGCTCGACATCTATGTATGCAATTTAATGCAAATAAAGGCCCGTGTAGAAGTTCAAACCCGTAAACATCCAAATTGCTCCGACATGTATGCATTCATTGCTTCAGTACTGTCGAAACTAGTGAGAGCTACTCACCCGAACAGGGATGTCAATCCCAAATAGATCTATTTATACACTCGCGCTTCGCAACCCGGTCCTCCGTCAAGAGATTTAAACAGTTCATGATAATGGGCAATGGTGGGTGTATGTCCTTATGCAAACATGTAAACAGGAAATTGATAACCAAAAACACTTGTGTCCAATAAAAATATAACCATTGTATTTCGCGTTAAAAGCTTTGAGTAACTTAAATCCTAAGTAAGAAAAAGAAGTAATGATATAAATAAAGTAATTGAGTTTGTAATGAGTATGTAAATAATTTCGTAAACGTGTATACAAATGAGTATGTGACAAAGTATGAAACCAAGTTTGTAATCAACCATGTAATGTTGTTTGTAATGAATTGCGAAATCAAGTATGTAGAATAGTATGTAAAAGATATTGTAAACGAATATGTAAACAAGTTGTATTGAGCATGTATTCTCCCCTGAGATTTGTAAAGTAAATGTAAAACAAGTGAAAGAGGGGCTATAAACTCACCGTAAGTGAATGATTGATTATCTAATTCAAATAAGTGAATCGTCTCGGCAATCCGAATGCAACCTAATTATTTATAGGCCGTATGAGTATAATGTATTATATATAAATAAAGCATCACATATTATATAGTCACACCACCACCTAATAGTTTTTATTAAATCTTTAAAATAAATTAAAATTAACCCTACTTTGTTTAAAATAAAGTAATGTACTGGTACCTGTCAAAAAAATGTATATTTTTATTTTACCAATGTATCATATGTAAAAATATATGATGTAATATTTAATTAATTTCATAATGAATATTTCATTATAAATTTAATTGTTTTATATAAAGAGTGTATAAAAATAAAAATAGTACGCGCGATTTTTGAAACCTCAAATCTTTATCGATTTAACTCGATTTATATGTTTCTTATTCCACACTTCGTATAAAGAAAATTTATCAAAATAAATCATATTTATAAAAAGTAACTCCCTGAGAGACATTAATAATTACTGTTCAACAGTGCTTAAAACTGATTTTTTAAGTAGTTCATTATATATAACTTGTAAAATTCTTAACTTGTTCGTTCATAATTCTGTTTTTTCCCGAGTTTCTTTATGTCCATAGTCTTCGTATTAAGTAATTTATCAAAATAACATATTTATAAAATTTGAACCCCTGATGAACCATATAATACTGTTCACAACAGTTTATAAAAACTGTTTTTATAGAATTAATTATACGTAACTTATTTAAATCATAACTCGTTCATTATAATTCCGTTTTTCAAGTTCCTTACATGCTTACGATCGTCATGAAAATGTATTAATAAAAAAAATATAAAAAATAATTTTTCCCATTAACTAGTTTGCTACAGTAACTTCGAATTGTTTTATAACTTTAACTTATTTTTATGTATTAATAACTTATGTAAATTTTCACAAGTCCTCTCATTTGTAAAGTACACATCTTATATATATATTAAGCCCTCTATATTATAATATGTCCATGTTGTCCAAGAAATGAGTCCCACATATTTATTTAAGTCCATGAACTTTATAATTAAGTAAATAATCAAAACTTAACAAATAATTATATAAACTATTCAACACTTGTAAACTCTTATTTTAAGCATATTGACATATGATAGACATCATTTTTATCCCATGAAAAATAATATTGTGTATGTACATACATGTTTTTACTTTGCAAATTCCAAAAATAAAACCTAGGTGGTGATTAACATAATATAACAAATATATAATTTAGTATATGAATGAATGATATTAAATACTTTAAATAGACCTTAAAGTGGATGAGTAGGATGATGAACACAAGATATAAACCTCAACCAAGCTTCCAAAATCAAAACCCTAATTAAGAAAACCCTAAATATGTTTTCTTGATTAAAATCCCATGTTTAAACCAAATCCACAGCTTGTTAACACCTTGAGTAAACTATATGGTGACCTTTGGAATGAACACTTGAATACTTGGAATCCTTGGATGAAAAATTAAAATGAAACCCCTAGCTCACCAAGAGCATGCCGTGGGATTTGGTGTGAATGAGGGAGGATTTTTGCTTTGATTGGCTTGCATGAAGTGTAAGTGTAATAATAATGGACCTAGGACTTGCTATTTAAAGAAAAGTGGTATAAAGAAAACAACCTCAAGGACATGGTTTAAGGGAAATGGTTTTAGTACAAGGTGTAAGAGTTAGGGTACACATGATGTGCCAATTTATGGAAGAGTGGGATTTAGGGTACACTTTGTGTAAGGTATGAGTTGTAAATGAAGAGTTATTGGGTTTTAAGGTTTTATTTCTTGCACATATATGTTGGATCCGGTTTTGAGGGGTTATAAATAGATAAAATAAGTTAATTTTGGGTATTGGGTATAAAAGTGGGTATTTGTTTGAGTGTAGATGGGTAAAGGTGCTTCCAGGTATGCCCGAATGTAATTTATTACGAAACGTAAGCGTTTTACGTAACCAACAAAAATAAATTACAAAATTTATAAATTATACTCCTAATAATCATATAACACTTGCTTGATGTAAACTTTAATTTGTTTGGTGTTCGTTTATATTGAACGTTGATTTTTAGTTTACGCGATTTAACTATAAGATAATAATTAAAAGCGAACGCGTAAAACTCTAAAAAATAAATAAAGGAATTTATTAAAGACCCCCCCCCCCCCCCCCCCTCCCCCCCCCCCCCCCACCCCCCCCCCCCCCCACCCCCCCCCCCCCCCCCCCCCCCCCCCCCCCCCCCCCCCCCCCCCCCCCCCCCCTCATAAATAACCTGAAAATGAGAAATGTTACAGTCTCCACCCGTTAGGAGAGCCTTGTCCCCAAGGCTCAAGTCGCAACACTTGACGAAGGTACGGGCTTAGTGAAAAGATACGGATACTTCTTTTGAAATTGTTCTCCGCGTTCCCATGTGAACTCAGACTCTCTTCGCAAAATGATTGCAGACTTAAGTAAGTCGGTTATCAATCACCTCAAATGAGTCATAACCTTGCCGACTACATAGGAACTTTTGTGACAAAATCCATTGTGATGTTATCCCACTTCCATTGGGGTATCCCGGGTTGTATCAACAAACCCGATGGCATTTGGTGTTCGGCCTTGATCCTAGCACATGTCAAACATTTACTAACATAGGTGGCGATGTCATCCTTCATATTGGGCCACCAATATAGCTTTTTCATGTCTTGGTACATCTTGTTAGAACCCGGGTAGATTAAGTATTTTGATTTGTGGGACTCATGCATGATCACAGTCCTCAAGTCACCATTACCTGGAAACCAACTCCTGCCGTTTAAGCATAAGGTTCCATTGGTGCGGGGTTCCAACTTTTCCTTTGGTATATCCTTCCTTATCATACCTCCTACATCTTCGTTCTTAGGATTCTCTGGTCTCTGTGCTTCGGTCTGAGCATTCAAGATTTGTTTGGGAAGATCCAAACCAATAGTCATTACTAAGACTCGGACTCTTAATGGTTTAATTCGCTCTTTCCTGCTCAAAGCATCAGCAACAACATTCGCTTTTCCCGGGTGATAACGAATCTCACAATCGTAATCACTGAGCAACTCTAACCAACAACATTGCCTCATATTCAAATCTTTTTGGTCAAGTATGTGTTGTAGACTCTTATGATCTGTGAACACCGTACACTTGGTCCCATACAAGTAGTGCCTCTAAATCTTTAGAGCAATCACCACTGCACCAAGTTCCAAATCATGAGTGGTATAATTCTTCTCATGAATCTTCAACTGTCGTGATGAGTAAGCAATCACCTTCTCGTTTTGCATCAGTACCGCACCCAATCCTTTATGTGATGCATCGCAATAAACAATGAAGTTCTCAGCTCCTTGAGGGAGAGCTAAGATAGGTGCGCTACACAACTTATTTTTCAATGTCTAGAAAGATGCTTCTTGCTTGTCACCCCTTTCAAAGGCGACTTTCTTCTGAGTGAGTTTGGTCATTGGCTTAGCGATTTTTGAAAATCTTTCAATGAATCTTCGGTAGTATCCAGCAAGACCTAAAGATTGATGTATCTTCGTTAGAGTCTTAGAAGATGCCCAATCTTTTATAGATTCGATCTTGGCGGGATCCACGTGAATACCTTGACTGTCAATCCACTGTGGCCGGTAGAAAATGTACCTTGGATCAAATTCACATTATAGAATTTAGCACACGATTCTTCTTTCTTAAGTAATTCCAGAATTACTTTAAGATGTTCTTCCTGTTCTTTCTTGTTCTTGAATAAATTAATATATCGTCAATAAAGACAATCACAAACTTATCTAAATATGGTTTCCACACCCGATTCATGAGATTCATAAATACCGCCGGTGCATTCGTCAAATTAATGACGTATCTTGGAACTCGTAATGACCATACCGAGTTATGCATGCTGTCTTTGGAATATCCTCTCCACGTACTCGAAACTGATGATAACCTGATCGCAAGTCTAACTTAGAATAAACACTGGATCCTTGTAGTTGATCAAATTAATCGTCGATCCTTGGGAGTGGATAACGATTCTTTACTGTCGGCTTGTTTAATTCCCAATAGTCGATGCACATTCGAAATGATCCGTCCTTCTTTTTTTTATAACAAGACCGAAGCTCCTTAAGGTGAGGATCTGGGTCTTATGAAGCCCTTGTCAGAAATTTCCTTCAGTTGATTCGACAATTCTTTCATCTCGGACGGTGCTTAATTGATAAGGCGCCCGTGCTATAGGTGCAGCACCAGGTATCAAATCGATTCGAAATTCCTCTTGTCGGGCTAGTGGAATACCCGACAAGTCCTTAGGAAATACTTTGAGAAAATCTTGAATGATTGGTACGTCTTCAAGTCGCTTCTCCTTTGAATTATCTTCGGCCTCCTTTATGGTAATATGTGCCAAAAAGACATGGCATCCTTTTAGCAAGTACCTTTGGGTTTTGGTACACGAGATGGCGTTTAATCGGGACCCGTGTCCGTTGTCGCTTCCGTCACTACGAACAAATAATGTTTCATTTCCCCATGGAATACGAACTAATTAAAAAAAAGAAAAAAAGAAAAAGAAAGAATGACGATCTTCTCGGCAATAAGCTATCATGGCATGATATTTTACAACCGATCCATACTAATTTAAGACTTTGATACTACCAAGTTATAGGGGCATTAGGTTGATGTTGAATGGATGATTTAGGTAAATATCTCTAATTGGCGAGCAAGATTGATAGCGAAATATCCTAGGTCCGACTAGTGAAGTGTCTCGGCTTTTCGGCTTAGGATTTGGTATAGGAGATTCAACTTTATAGTAAGATGGAGTAAAGGTCTGCTTAGTTGCTATGGTTACTAATTCAATTTCCCAAAATAAACACGTTTTACAAATACGCACACAAAACTTTGTTTTTCAAGGATGTAAGTAAAAATGGATTTATTGACAAATGTTACATGGTGACTACTCTCAGCATGGCATAGTCCTTCCTGAATTATACATAGGTGATCAGGCTATGTATATTTGAGGGCTAACGATGCGATGCTCATTTTCGTCAAAATTATGTTATGTATAAAGAAGTATCAAAGAGTTTTATAAGATGACAAAATGATTCACAAGGTGGATGCAAGGTTGTTGATAGGATGACAAGAAAATGGTTTGCGAGAAATCGTATGATGGTTTTTCAAGATGATAGCTAAAGAGACTTATGAGATGATGAATAAAATAAATTTTATGGTGATGAGAACGGGTTTCATAAGGTAAGAACAAGATACTTCATAAAGTGATAGTAACGTAGTTTTTAAGATGATTGCAAAATAGTATATAAGATGTCAAGAAGGTAATTTATAAGGTATTTGTGAAATGATTGAGAATAGTTTATAAAATGTTAGTTTATTGAACGATTGGTAAGATAATTTGTCAACGATAGTAAGATGGTTTATAAAATGATAGTTTATCAATCGATAGTAAGGTAGTTTGTTAATGACATCGACTTTGTTTATGAGACAATACTAAAATTGTTCATGAGGTGGTATCAAAATAAACTTCGAAGGAATCACGTGTCAGTTCATAATGTAATAGTAAGGAGTATATGTTGTGATAACAAATTGTTTACGAATCTATAACAAAATAGTTTTTTTTAAATTGCCCATGAAACAGTTTATGAGAGACAACGAAATAGTTTATTGTGTGACAGTGATACGTTTCATAAAATCATAATGTTTTAGTAAGCGGTTTGCATGGATAATAGAGAGTTGAAATAAAATTGACGAAGTTTTCATAATACCATAATTTGATAGATAATTGGGTTCATTGTTTCTTCCCACCAAAAGACTACATGTTTTCTTAATACTAAAAATCTCCAATACAAGCTAGTACATAAATCATGAAGCAAGATATCTATGAGTGCCGTCCGAACTGACTGGTCACGAGCTCCTTGAGTTTCCTAAAGTCCTCTCGGTCCTGACGCTGGGACTCTTGAACCGCAGCCAACTGCTGCTCAATCTTAACACGAGCCTGTCTCTCACGGTTACGAGTAATCTTCTCGATTGCCTCTGTAGTCTTAATCCTAGCACGCAATGAAGCATTTTCTGCCTCAGCAATGTCTGCCCTAAATCTCAGAGCCGTCAGCTCCTCCTGTATGGGCACTCCTAATAAATGCTCTTGTATGCCTCGTATAGCCTCCCCGTGTTGGGCTTGTGTCCTCATAATGGCCGCTGCAGGAAAAGCAACTGCAGCGACAGGCTCTGGGTGAATGACATCTACCCGGATATCGATCGGGTCCCCAAGATTCTCCTCAGCAGAGACGGGAATAGTGGATGCAGCCATAACCTGCACAAGCAAAAGTTTATATAAATCGTCTTTATATGAAACCATGCAGGATGCGTGCACTATGAAAGGTACACACGATGTACGATGATGCATGGTGAATGAATATGCACACATGGCAGGGATGAAAATGCGACATGGCGAAATGGAATGCATCGTGGTATGAATGGACGATGGTATGAATGAGTGGTGGTATGAATGAATGATGGTATAATATCATATAAGATAGATTAATGTTTAGGGCCTACGAGTTTATGTGAGGCAAAAAGTGTTAGGTTTATGAAAAATCCATGTTAAAAGACTCGCGGGCACCCGTGTTATATCTAGCATAGGTTAGCTCATAGTCTTAGTTTTAATCGTTTAGTTACCGTACGACTTATGGTGTTGGGCCGGGTCTTTACCCACTTGTTAGCCCACTCCATGGCCCATTTAGGGGCACCAAGCTCTTGTATAAATACCCCTTTCCAGCCATGGGAAGGGGTTGGATGTTCATTTTATTACAAACACACACTAAGTGATTTTCTCTCTCTAGAACTCCCACTTTCTCTCTCTAGATAATTTGGCCAAACATTAATCCTAGGCTTGTGTTATGATATCCAATATACTACAATTGGTATCAGAGCCCATGGGATGATTAGATAGATTGTGTGTGCGTTTTCTTGGTTGGTTTAGATCAAAAGTTTGGTTTTTGAAGGTTTATGGTCTTTTTCTTGACACTCTTTAATTCTCACGTTTGTGATGTTAAAGTTAGTGTTCTTATAGTTGTTATAACCTTCTAGGATCAAGTTGTACAAAAGAAACCAAGCAAAAACGTTCAAAAGGGTGATTTTTAGGTTGAAAAGTCTCGTATTTTTCTTCATGGGTTTGCCTCTCTGAGACCAGTTCTTCATGCGTTTTGCTCAAATAGTTACACTGGTTTTTTTTTTTTTTTTGTCGTCTTGTATCGTACAACAGTACTGCATTTTGTCGTATTTGGGGTTGCGTTTTGGTTATTGAAGGTTGCGTTTTGCCTACTTGAAGACCTCACTGCGTTTTGCTTCAAGACCTCATTGCGTTTTGCTTTAAGACTTTTTCCCCCCTCCCCCCTCCCTCCCCTCCCCCCCTCCTCTCCCCAAAAACAACAACATGCGTTTTGCTTCAAGACCTCATTGCGTTTTGCTTCAAGACCTCACTGCGTTTTGCTTCAAGACCTCATTGCGTTTTGCTTCAAGCTATCACTGCGTTTTGCTTCAACATCACTGCGTTTTGCTCAAGACCTCCATTGCGTTTTGCTTGAAGACCATATTGCGTTTTGATAAGAAGTTACTCTGGCAAAATTTCATTCATCATTGCGTTTTGCTTCAACATCACTGCGTTTTGCTCAAGACCTCCATTGCGTTTTGCTTGAAGACCATATTCCATTGCGTTTTGTCTAGGGTTCTTCACTGCGTTTTGCCTAAGCTTCATTATCTTCATTACGTTAACTTATTTCAACCAAACCAAATCACAATCAAACAACATATCACCTAATCAACTATCAATCATCACTCATTAAACATACAATCATATCATTGTTACGATCCAAGGAATCATAATACAAGTACTCAACCATGTCCAGTAATTCAGATGATATTCAAGCGGCAGGTTCCGATACCCGCCCTCCTATGCTCGATAGGACTGATTACGAATCATGGTCACAACGAATCCGATTGTACTGTAGGGGAAAGGAAAATGGATTGCAAATTCTTCATTCAGTCGATTGTCAAGGACCATTTGAGCTTGATACCACAGGGATGCACTCGGAACTACCCCTGAGGGATGTGTCCTTCTTGGACCAGAAAGGCCTCGTACATATGAGGACCTCAGTGACACGGAGAAGAAACGATACGATGCAGATGTCCGTGCCACCAATATTGTGCTTCAAGGACTTCCCAAAGATATCTACAAGCTCATCAATCACAACATTAAAGCAAAAGCAATTTGGGACAACATCAAAATGCTTCTTACTTTTTTTTTTTTTTTTTTTTTTTTTTTTTTTTTTTTTTTTTTTTTTTTTTTTTTTTTTTTTTTTTTTTTTTTTTTTTTTTTTTTTTTTTTTTTTTTTTTTTTTTCTTGGCTGGTTCTGAACTCACAAAGAAGATAGAGAATCTTAGTTGTACGATGAGTTTGAGAGGTTCAAGATGCTTCCAGGTGAAAATATCAATGAGTACTATGTTCACTTTCACAAGTTGTAAGACATGAGGAATATCAGAGTGACAATGCCTAACATTCAACTGAACTCCAAGTTCGTGAACAATATGCACCTGGAATGGGATAGGTTCGTGAAGCCAATAACTCACAAGGTCTGAAAGAGACAAATCATGAACAACTGTATGCATACTTAAAACAACATGATAAGCATGCTGCACAAGATCAACTGATTATTGAAAGAATCCCTCCTGCTACAAATGATAAACTTGCATTTGTGTCAACGGTCCAACCTCATGCCCAATCATCACATGTCCAGTCTCATCAATATCCCTCCTCATCAACAAACCCTCAATCACCACAATATCCACAATTCCCTAAAACATCACAAATTAACTCCGGATACACTCAAACTGATGAAATACTTGACAACCTAACCAAACAAATGGCGCTCCTGGCCCAATCCTTCAGAGCAACGCTTCCTCAGACCAACAATCAACTTCAAACCTCATCTAACACCCGGAATCAAGCAACTATTCAAGATGGTCAGGTTGTAGTTCAGAATGTTCCAAGGCGACTGTAACACCCCCAAAAATGGGTCGCAGCGGAAATGTGTCAGGGGGGCGTTACTTCATAATACAACAGCTCAAGACACAAGAGAACGACCTCTAAATATGTCGTTTGAAAAGTAATCTCGTTGTTTTTCTTGAAATTGATATAACATTTGTCCTATAATTGCATCACAATGAAAAGCTTAAAAGTAATACAACAAGATTTGATCATTTGTATGTAAGAAGAAATCCATGAATGAAATCTTGTCAAATTTAGACTCCATCAATCTAGTAAGACATGCATCTAATTCCCCTGGAGAAAAACATGCCTTAAAAGTGTCAACATTAAAGTTGTGAGTTTTTTTTTTCATAGTGTTTTGTAAGTCATATATGTAAATGTTGGAATCCAAAGATTTATAAAGGTGTTATGTTTACTTCAATCCTTATAAATAATAAGCAAAAATGTAAGAGTAAATGTAGAACAAAAGAGGTTTAGTGTTCATTGCTTCGCCGCAATTTAGGAAAGTGTTAGAAATTAGTAAATGTTCAATAAATAGGTATGGACAGTGAAATCGTGATTTTCCAAATGTATGGGTCTACTATATCTGATACAGGCACCACATAAATAAAATCTACTGTTGCGCTAAGCTATGACATGAAGATCGACATTATGGTAAGCATTAATGCAAATAAAGGCGTGTAGATGTTCAAACCCGTTAACATCCAAATTGCTCTGACATGTATGCATTCGTGTTTTAGTACGGTCGAAACTAGTGAGAGCTACTCACCCGAACATGGATGTCAATCCCAAATAGATCTATTTATACACTCGCGCTTCCTCAACCGGTCCTCCGGTCAAGAATTTAACAGTTCATGATAATGGGCAATGGTGGGTTAAGTTACTTAGGCACATGTAAACAGGAGATGATAACCAAAAACACTTGTGTCCAATAAAAATTAACCATTGTATTCGTAAATAGCTTTGAGTACTTAAATCCATAAGTAGAAAAGAGAGTGATATAAATCAAGTAATTGAGTTTATAATGAGTATGTAAACAATTTCGTAAACATGTATGCAAATGAATACGTGACAAAGTATGAAACCAAGTTTGTAATCAACCACGTAATTGTGTTTGTAATGAATTGCAAAAATCAAGTATGTAAACCAAGTGTATAGAATAGTATGTAAAAGATATTGTAAACAAGTTGTATTGAGCATGTATTCTCCCCCAAGATTTGTAAAGTAAATGTAAAACAAGTAAAAGAGGGGCTATAAACTCACATCGATGATGAAGAACGATTGGCGGGAATGTACACATTGAGTACAAGACGAAACGGAAACTAAAATGGCTTGACCAAGAAGTTGCAGCTTAACTTAACGGCTATGACCCACTAGCATAGGATAATGTACTTGGTTTTCCGATGAATGAGTA
>BQNB010133008.1:0-18534 GCA_026074375.1 Tanacetum coccineum
GAAGTGGTAGATTGGTTCTAGCTAAGATTAGGACTCGACATTTAGCTTAGTGTCAGAAAATAACGTAAGCGACGTGTAAATTGTTTTCTCTGCCTGAAGGGAGCTTGTTGACATAGTGAAATCTCGAGTCGGATACTCAGGGAGTAGAGTAGGGCGAAAAAGACCTTCGTAGCCGAACCACTATAAACTCTTGGTGTCTTGGTTTGATCGTTCTTTCTTTTATCTCTTTATATTGTTTGTGCTTCATATATATTGTTTGTGTAGTTACCATTAGTACATAGATATCTTGATTGGTTCATATTGTTGATTGGTTGAACATATACTCGGATCTAAGAATTTTAAAAGTAAAATTTTAAAACGAAAATTAACCAGTAAATTATTCAACCATCTTCTAGTTTCAACAATTTTATTATTTTTTAATATTATTATTATTATCATTATTATTGTTATTATTCTATTATTAATTATTAATAACATTTATTATTATTATTATTATTATTATTATCATTTATTATAATAATAATATGATAAGTTGACTTTTTAGAAAAGCTCATAAGTTGACTTTTTAGAACTCATCAGTTCGAGGTTATTGGCTTAAGCCAATAAGCTCAAAACTAAAAGAAGCACCAAAAGTGAGCTTATCGGGTTTTCCAAAATGAAATAATGTCATAAGTAGGGTAAATAAGGTAACACAAACATCCCCCGATAAAAGAAAGCTTATAAAATAAAAGTTGAAATGAAATAAGCTGTTAATCCCAACCACAAATAAGCTTAAACAAACTCCCCTTTTGAATTTGGCTAGCTTAAAGATACTTTGAGAAGACAAATGAAAACAAATGAAAGAGATAAGTGGCTCAAGAGTAGCTTATGTGTTGTGTTTGTAGTGAGGTTTATGTGTTGGGTATTTATAGGGAAATGAAGGTGAAGACTGAAAAGTAAATCAATGGCTGAGATTCAAGTTTAAAGGCCTAACAACGGGTCTGTGCAGCAAGTACTGCCCAATTTCAGGTTACCATTTTCATTTTCTTCATTATTAATAATTTTCTTAAAAGGTTTTATGTGTTGTATACTTTAATTTATGAATGCTTACATTTAGTTTACTCTTGTTTGTAAAAAAATTGGAGACATTGTATGGTACTACTAGGATTTTTTCATATAATAAAAATATTTTTTCATGCTAAAGATATCAAATACTAATAAAAAAAACAAACACACTCTAAAGTAAGTACTATAAGATGTGAGATCATTAAGGAACAATGTCATATCAAAAAACAAAAAAAACAAAAGAACACATTCTAGCCATCTATTTTTCATTAAATAATAAAAAACCTCACTTTCCACCTCTTTTAAAAAAATTAAATATCTTGCAAACGGTAAATCGTCAAACGACAAAAAATACACCATCGCGACGAGAATTAAATCATCTTTCTATAAAGGTCCACTTTTATATACTTTTGACGAACCTTTTTTGAATTTTTTTTTCAGTCACGTCTGAAAAAATCACATTTGATTTGTAGCAGAATCACATGTGATTTCATAATACTTTTTCCCCATCACAAGTAATTTCATTGGATCCATTAGAAGGTGACTGCAAATTATAAAGTTTGTTTCTATTTTGTCCACCTATAATATAAACGAAACCCTTCAAATTACTGTGTAGCCTTAGAAAAAAGACACGTGGATCACCAAATAGTTAGCTACTATTTGAACTTTGGAAAAATTGAACTCAACGACTTGCTATATTAAGAGGGGAACTATCGAGTCTTCCATTTCACCCACTCTACTTCTCTCTCAAACTCCAACTGACACTTTCGATTAGCTATTTTCCGACGATGACACCATTTACCGACCACCAGTTCTAGCTTATTCTATCAACAACATATCCAGATTGTGCATTAACAGTTATAGTGTAGGTTATATTTAATCAAAATTAAGGATGAAATATTTTGATGCTCAGTTTTTGGGAGTATGATATTCAATCGAAAAATCCACAAGAAAAAACTGAGATGAACTTAAACAAAGCTTGTCAAACTAAAAATGATAGGTGAATGACCCATACTCAATAGTATTTATTACTCTTACAGAGAATAGTATAAAAAAAGGTTGATGGATACCTGCACAAGTTTCTATCTTGTCAAGAGGTCAAACACTATTTGTATACCTAACTTTTGTACATAGTCATTATTATGTAAATATTTTAATAGTTTATCATAATTATATACTACAGTACATACATATATAATGTTATGAGCTTATTATCAAATTTTGAACTTATGGCATGAAACATGAAATTATGCATAGATCATGGTACATCAAGGTATCAAACAATGATCTTAAAAGTTATGTTTAGCAAATTATTGAATAAAGTCATAGTTAAAAGTTGATGGCGAGTCTTTATAAGTTACTCTATGCATAATTTATAGATTTCCCTATTTATAGATACGCAGGTAGACATTTCTTGTGGATTTTTATCATTAATAACATGGTAAGATCATATAAATCTCTTGTGAATTAATACTATAACGTTTATATAGACATTAATAATTTACTAAAAGTTGTGTTTTACATAAACTAGTAGTCTTAATTGTACAATATTGAAATAAAAATCGAAAATATTTAAATCTCAATTTTTGGTGTTCATCATGAACTCTATACTCAAATTGAAAGAAAATAGAAGAAAAGACTTACAATTGATGATGTTGAAGATGTTAGGAATGATTATAGGTGTTGATTTTATCTTGAATTTGTGTTTTAGTGGGTGATTTTGAGTTTTTGAGTGGTTTTGGTCGAGTTCGTCAATAGCAGCACGAAGAGGGGTGTTTGTTTTTGTGTTTTGAAATTTTTTGTTTAAGTGTTCCATATTATGATTAGCTGATGGCGGTCCCATATTTCCTGGTGGTCCCAAATATATTGGGGGGCTGCCTATATGGGGGCCGCCCTCAGTAAAGGGTATTGGACTCAATTTTTAACTAAAATTTTGCGAAGAGGAGTGACATTTTCATTTGCATTTCACGAATTAAAATTGTTTAAAGTACTTCGGATAAAGTTTTCAAGTTGTCATGACACAGAATGGAACTCAGACTAGAATTGAGACAGAAGAAAGAGAAGCGGACTAATATGATTTATGGAATGTGTTTCATCATTCCTAAACCAAGACGTAGATAGTTAAACGATTCACGTTTAAGAGGTTTAGTAAGAATGTCGGCAATATTGTCGACGAACGACACTTTTTCGATTAAGATATGTCCTTTCTGGACATTATCACAAAGAAAGTCGTGACGTATTTCGATGTGTTTGGTTACAAATAGTTTTTAGAAACGTTTATGTAGCACTGTTTAAAATAAAAATAACCTTTAAAAGGATAGAAGTTAATGAAAAAATATTGTTCATAAATAAAAAAAAAGTCTTAATAGATAGAAACATTTTAGATATTCTTAATAAGGTGTATAATTTATGATGAATAAATATTATACTTTAATTGATACGCAGATTGATTGTAGTGTCTAGTGAGAGAATAATTGTCATAGTCAAAAAATAGTTAAAAAGTTTGCTAAAATAGGGTGATTAGAGAGAATGTACATCAATATCAAAAAAAAATTTAGAAAAAAATTATGATACGTAATTAACATTATTACGTCTTAAATTTTGGGGCCGTGTTAAGGCACGGCATAAAACACCAGATAACTAGTGTATTGCTATTGGCAAAAAGAATAAAAGTGCAGTTTTCATTAAATGAAGCCATCTTTAATTTTCATTTTACACTCCTTATTACATGAAGACTTAATACAAATAGCTTTTAGAAAGTTTTTGTGCACTGTAAAAATAACCTTTAAAAGGATAGAAGTTAATGAAAAAATATTGTTCATAAATAAATAAAAAGTCTTAATAGATAGAAACATTTTAGATATTCTTAATAAGGTGCTACTAATTTATGATGAATAAATATTATACTTTAATTGTACGATTGTTGTATGTCTATGTTAATTCATAAGCCAAAAAGTTTGCTAAAATAGGGTATTTGTTCTCACATATCAAAAAAAAAATTATGATACTTTAATTATACATTATCGTATAAATTCTGGGCCGTGCTAAGCACGGCATATAACACCACCTAGTTATTGCTATAAAATAGATTCAGATTGACGTCACAAATTGATTTGTGTTAAGTTAATTTGAGCGACAAATATTTTAAAAATTACATTATATGAATAAAATAAAGACTAATATACTTTTAGTTATATTTATCGAGTAAGATGTGTTGACAATTACGTGTTTTTTATAAGCATGCGGTCATAGAAAAGTCAACTGTTCGTTCTTTTCTGCCCGTTTCATTATTGTTACTAAGTGGACGTTTTTTTTTCTTGTTAAATGATCTAAGTGTTAAAGGAAGTAGGACCTAGTAATATTTTAATGTTATTTTCTTGTTAAATAGTCTATTTCACCAAGGTAAAAAAAACTCTAGTAGTCCCCATTCAGATGGAATAAGAGAGAAGGGGTCCACTTGACTTATTCAAAAAAAAAAAAAACCCAAGGTAGCAGCCCATAATTGCCACCTTCAAATTCACTAAGTGCCCATATTAGCCCACAAGTTTTCAAAAATTATCAAATTTAGCCCAATTAATTAAAAAATAATGGGCGCATTTATCCAGCTCTACAACTGATATATGGGGTATTGCATAAGAGTAAATGAGGATGAGATGACATGTCCTGAGTTTTTCTTTCAGGACAAAATACTAGATTGGCCCGTGTTTGGGTGATGAATATATAACAACCCGCAATTTTCATCAATGTAAATATCCATCTATTAAATTAGATGCAATGTACTATCCATCTATTATATGATATACCACCTTTTTACAAGGAAATTTTTGTTTTATCTCATTATGCAACGTAACTTGCATAACTAAAGTAAACGAGCTCAAACAACCTACATATGCGAACTATATCCATGTTTATATCATGTAAACATCATAATATGTCAAGTCTATATCTTAATATCATTTTTACCAAGTACATTATCCATTTACTGTACCATTTGCAACTAGGGGTGTAATCGAGCCGAGCCAAGCCCGAGCTCAACAAGGCTTGAGCTTAGCTCGAAAAATCAAAGGTTGGCTCGAACTCGGCTCGATTTCTCGTCAAGCTTTAACTATTAAGGCTTGAGCTCGGCTCAAGTAGGATTCGAGCAAAGCTCGAGCTTAGCTTGAAAAGGTCGAAATTATATATATGAAACAAACACATCACTAAGGCTTACACGCCACCACAAAAGCTATCCTAAATGACACGTACATAGCATGACTTTAACATACGACGAAAACTAACACAAATGACTTTTACATAAAATGACTATACCATTTTATTACCACACAAAATAAGGACAAACCACTTATGAAAGAGAGAATCATAGAAGTGTAGGATACTTCTAGAATATAATATTTAATCCTTTATGAAGTTAGTCCTTACAATTAGGTTAATATTCAAATCAGCCCTTATTTATACTTATATATAAGAATATATTTATACTAAGGCTCAAAAAGCTCGTTGACCACACGAGCCGAGCAATCAAAAGCTCGAGCTCGGCTCATTATATGTTTCGAGCCAGTTGGGCTTGAGCTCGGGCTTGAGCTCGATAAAAGCTCGGCTCGGTCGAGTCGAGCTTGAACTCGAGCTCGAGTTGCTTGATAAAAGTTTGGCTCATTTGCACCCCTATTTGCAACGTTATATCAAAACGGGCCTTAAAAGTTAAATGTTTACATCAAAACCCTAATTATATGTAATGTATACATATAAAATGAATATACAAGCCTTTAAGCATGTGTACAAGTATACAATACCCAACATTTGAAATATAATTTCCCTCCAAGACAATGTACAACTTTCTAAAGCCCAATGTATAAGTCAATAATGCAAGAAAGACATACTAGGTCATTTTACCCCCTAAATCACTTTAGTTTCTTACCACCACTTAATAAGATGTTACAAGCTCTTTGTAGGAACCCGATTAATACTTCACTTCATAACACGAAACACGAATCAAGAAAACTAGAGAGAGAGAGACGAAAATAGAGAGAGAGAGAAGAGAGAGTTGAGAGAGAATGATGGAAAAGAAATTTTAGATATTATGAATTAGATATTTTCTAAATAAGAAAATATCTATATATATTTAGATATTTTAGAAAATATCTAAATATATATATACCCCTACACATTTAATGTGACGCGCGAGATATTTAACTAGGACCCGGGCTCGGGTTTTGCTTGGGATTAAACCCAAAACATATACAATATTAGATTAACTATCGAGCCCGATTCTCGATATTATCTTATTACAACATTAACTAATTAAAGACCGAAGCTCCATCGTAGAGTGACCGAGCTTCCTTGTTCGACTCAATAAATTGAGGCTAACAATCTCCCCCGAAGTGAGGTCTTGAACACAGGAACGAGCTTCCTTTATTGACTCAATAAAGGTTGCAACTAATACAGAAATGGAAAGCACGTTTATGCATCTAAGGAATAAATTGTTTGGGTCAGTTGCCAAAAACTGTACATCGATTTTTGAACAAGAGGGGGGGTTAAAGAATTTTTTCCAATTTAGTACAACAAACAGCTTTTCCAGATTTTGACTACAGAACAGCTAAGAAATCCCCGACAACGGCGCCAAAAACTTTGATGTGTTTCAAAAGCTTTAAATTTATAAGACTGAAAATACCGGATATTTATATGGAAACACACGGGTAAAAGTATAACCCACGTATGCAGTATAATCTTTTTAGGTAAGACCAAGTCGTTCACAGGGATTAGAGTAGTGTTCAAATAATCAGAAAGAAAATAGACTTTAACAATTTTGAAAATAATTTTTACTTTACCAATGATAAAAGTTATGACTACTCGAATAGTTAAAAATAACTTATAAGTGTAGGAAATGATTTGACCTCTAAGATGGGGCATTAATTTATAAAGACGATTTCTCGTCAGAAAACGTTTTCACAAATCAACTTGTTATCTTAAGACTTATATTTAGTTAACCAGACCAAATGTGTCACTCAAATAATCCAGTTACTATTATATCAAAGCTTATTTTGTTTATCAATTTACGAAAGTGGATTTCTCGGCACAGACGTTAAAGACCATAGACAAATCTTTAAAACCACATAGATCATAACGGGTCTTTCGACCTATACCGATATGATTATATAATCTAAGTTGATAAGCAAAAAATAGATAAGATGGGATATAACAGGTTTGCAACATAAGCTTAGGATTAAAGCGATCAAGATCATACCAAACACTTATTCATTATCGTAACTTCATCGAGTAGTCATGAGATATTTAGCCTCTCATGGCTAAGGAGTTCATAACAAAAGTACTCATTACATAAATTTCCATTATTTCAATAACAAGGTAATAAAACTTCTTCGTTCTTAATCGTTAGATCTTTTTCTTCAAGGGAAAAGGTATTTCTTGGTGTTTTGGTGAAAGGGGAAGGATATGTGTGTGTAGAATGAGATAGGTAGTGGGAAATGGTGTGAGAAATTTCATCTCAATTTATAGGCAAAATTTGGTGAAAAGTGCGGCGCACTTACAAATAAGTGCGGCGGTTTTGAGGAGTTAATGCAGGTGCATTTAATGGACTTTAATTCTTCAATCTTTGGGAAATGGTGCGGCGCACAATGTTGTAAGTGCGGCGGTGTTTGAACTTTAGAGGAAAGTGTGGCGCACAATGTAACAAGTGCGGTGGACTTCTTGAATTTTGGCTAGAAATCTTTCTTTTCTTGTATTTGCCTCCCAAAGTGTATAGATTCTTGAGCTTGGGTCTTTAAAGTCTTCAAGTGAATCTATAAGCAATTTAAGCTTAATTAAGTATCGAAAGTTCACGAGAAATGATCAAATATATATAAATAACGCCATAGAAAACATGTATAATTTGGGCGTTATCACTCTTATAAAATAAGACAACATTAAAACAACCATTAGTGGGTTAGTTAAAATAAATAATAATAGCTTTTTACATTTACATATTATCAACAAACAGATAGCATTTTTTAATTTAAGCAATTTTCGTATAAAAACAAAGAAACAAGCATTCTGTTTGGTTCCATATAGGGAAATGCGGCGCACTTTAGAAAAAGTGCGGCGTACTTTCTGAGTTTCTTCAAATCCTTTGTGATTTTTCAGAAAAACCTGTGCACTTTGGAGTAAGTGCGTCGTACTTTTAAAATTTCTAGTTTTTAAATTTTTAAAACTTTTATTTTTAGTATTTTTATATTTCTTATTTTCATAATATCTATAAATCATAGCAAATATCAGGTTTTTAAGTATATCAATTATCATATAGTTTTTATAATTTTTTAAGTCTTTTAAAGTTTTTATTTTTATTTCCTTTTTGCTAGTAGTTAAAGCAACATTTAACAATTAAGAAATACATGTAGGCTTCCAAAATTTCAATCAAATAAGCTATATGAAGTAGTTCTTTTTTATTTTTCTCATTTTAATTTTAAATGTGGTATATCCTATATCATAACACGGGTTCGATTCTTGGATCGGGCTAGTTTTTAGAGAGAGAAACACTAGAGAGAGAATAGTTTAGAGAGAGAGTGTTTCTTTGTAAATGTTTATTTGACTAACTTGTCTCTTCCAAAGTGGGAAGAGACTATATATAGTACATACAATATACCGGGTATTTGAACCCGACTTAAAACCGAAAAACGTACTATTAACTATAAAACTACGAGCTATATAAAACAGTAAAATACACGGGAATAGTTTCTAAGGCTTATTTTACCCCTACACTTAAGTTGACAATAACCCTATTGTTCCTTAGCAAGTACCATAAAAACCAATAAGGGAAAAAAGAAAACAAGTAAAAGAAACTAGTACTCCCCTGGTTTGCTTGATAATATAGAAGAAACATGTGATAGCTGGTTAAATCGTCCTCCAAGAATCATCTAATGAAACTTCCTAAGAACTTCCAAGCTTCTTCTCATCAAATATAACCTGTAATCAAAGACAAAGACAACTACACCAAGCATAAAATCGGCGATATATATATACAACGAGAGTTTAGGGTTTGACTCTATGAAAGCAGTAAAGATAGGATGAGAGTAATGATGTAATCATAGATTTCTGCAGGTTTATAAAAGAAATCCTAAATTTCAAATGTGTGCCAAACAATTTTCAAAATACTTTGAAAAACTGTACAATAATTCCTGTAGATGGACTGACGACGCCGTCAGGATAAATCTTGACGTCGTCTCTAGCTTCTGAGAGAAATTTTCTTTTCGTTTTCTTTGAAAAACTTCCTACACGCGATTATATAAGTTATTTCCTATATGAATTATTGAATGGAACCTGAGATTAGTCAATACAATCATATGACTCAAAACTGACGTGAATTATCTAAACAATTTATTTAATATGTTTTAATTGATTCTTAAAAATCAGATATTTCCCCTACACATATTCTGTTTCAAAATACCTTTGATTGCAATTAAGACGAGGTTAAAAACAAAGCAAAGCATGATTACAAAATGATGAATTCAAACATAAAATAATAGATGAAAAGAATTAAAAGACAAGACACTCCTAATATGATATGAAAAATAAACATTGGTTGCCTTCCAAGAAGCGCATTTCTATTATGTATTGTAGCTAGACTCGAAGTCACACGCTCTTACGTGACTTCTCCTTCGTTTCTTTTCCATGCCTCTCCAATTTCATTAGGTGTTGAATTTCTTTGCTTGTACTTTCGTCTTCTCTGTACTCGGGTCCTAAGATTAGGCTATCTGGGTAATAGGTCTTCCATGGTTAAGTTATTTTCCAAGAAAAAAGGGTGGTATGGAACTTGGATCTACAATCATTAAAGTCTATAAGGTTAAACGATTCCACTTAAGAGGCATCTTAAATGTGATTTTCTCGTTATCATTTTTGAACACAACCCGTTCCCTCTTCCTGATCATAAACAAGGCCAGTTTCTCTTACGAATAATTTTCCAAAGACTAATTCTCCTAGGTGGTGATCTATAATGCTAGTGGTATCCTTCAAAATCATGAAATTACATTCGTACGTGAAGTTTCCTACAAAAAAATTAAACCCCTAACTCTTCCTACAAAGTTGATGTTCTTACTGGGGTTGGATGGTTTTTGTCTCGAATCTAGCCCTTTACTCATGATTTGTTCGCACTGCTATTTAGACATAACATTAATTGGTGATTCTAAATTGATGGAAGCTTGTCTTTTAAGGAAGTGACCAATCATGCAAGAGATCTTAAAATTTATTTAAGTTTCGGTTCTTATCTTTTGCCCTTAACCAAGATGGTTTGGGTATTTTCAAGGAACCACTCGTGATATCCTTAATTACTTCTAATGCAGTGAAGGTATCAAAATTACTTACTCACTAAACTGACTAATGGGTCAACAATCTTACTATCATCAAGCCATGACTCAATTTCCAACTTTTTCTAAGTATCAACAAACTCACTATTAGGGGTTGAACTAGATGGATTCGTATTCTCCATAATGAAGAGTGGAATAGTCAATAAAAATTACGAACAAACACACAAAGAAAAGATAGACTACAAGAAAGCTAATATAACGAAAATAAAATCTCACTTGAAAGGATTCAAGCGAGTAGAACTAAGCCAAACTAAGTTCAGAACCTAACTATTCCCCACGTAGCGGCGCTAAAAACTTGATGTGCGATAGTCGTAGGACTTCAACACGAAGTTTTACAACTCCCTAGGCAGTGTACCTAATTGTTGTAGTGTAGTATAGGCAAGACTTGAGGGTTGTTATTGTTCTCTAGGGGAATAGGTTGGAAATGCTCGAATAGGGCTTAGCCGAGATCTACAGGATTGAAAGAATATTATTTTTGTATTTTTATATTTTATAGAAAGCAGTAAATCAATGGTTTGAGAGGTTGGTTTGTTTAACTAATTAATTAATCTAAATATAATCTAGACTACTGGTGATAACTTTATGATAAGATAGTGTATTTACTTAATCATGCATTACTCATTAGATTGCTTCTCCTCATCCTGTTGCCTTGTCACACTCGTGATGATCTGTGTAAGTATTTCCTAAGTCACGAACGAATTACACTAACCTGTCGTCTATTTAATATTCCGTTAAGGCAACGCACAAGTAAGGTAGTATGAAGACTATTACAAGGCCTCTAAGAGTATATTATATGCAATTGAAATATCTTAAGAGGGATCAACCATATTAGGGTAAGGAATAGTTAATAATATTTCCCGATGGTAATCCTTATACACACTCGCATTTCCCTAGACGTCTATGCCAATTTAATATCTTATGGCTAGTTTTCTAAAGCCTAAAGCACACATTCATCACAAGAAGCAACAGTAAAAGGATCTACAATCCAACTTTCATGCAATCATAAGCAAATACAAAGGAGGGTTTAGCTTAACATGTTATAAAGAAAGCAATAGCATAGATCAATCAAACAACACATAGATATATTGAATGATTAAAGATAAATAATCTTACTTGATTAAAACATGGATCAATGTCAGTTACAATAAGGTTTTTAAGCCCTAAAGACGGCCTAAAAGCTGACAAATTACTTAGGGTCCGGCTCCTAAAAGTTTTACAAAGTTACACACTTAAAACCTAAAATTTGGTTTTGTATATATAGAGAAATCATCGCGACGGTGTCAAGTTATGGTCGCGACGCCGTCACAAGATAGAATCTTCTAGGTCTGATTTTGGTCGGTTACGTCCTGACGCCGTCGTCAATTCCCTGCCGCCGTCACTAGAAAGATTGCGACAGTGTTGCTTTATGCCTGCGATGCCATCTCCACGCACTGTTTGCACAATTTTTCAAGAGATTTGGTGTAGGTCCGTAGTCTTGTCCGTTTCTTCTCCAATTGAGCCCAAGTCACGTGTAATTCCTCAATTGCCATCCCAAGTGCTAAAACCTTGAAAACAAATGATTAAGCAAATTATTAAATTTGGGAATATTTGCATGATTAAAGAGGTTAAATGACCCTAGAAATAGTGTATAAATGACACCTCACTCATTGTGCTTATGTCGTATTGTTGTGATATGTTTTATACTATACATAGTTGATGTACAACTAGTATTGAAAATTCATATTCGTCACACTTGATCGTTTATTTTGATACAAAATATTTAATTTAATGCTTTGATAATGACACCATTTTTTTCTTCAAACAAGGGAGACATTTGGTTAAACTCATATTAAAAACTTGTACACTAAAACTTTTAAATAAAATGAATTTATATTATATCATCATCAAAGAGAGGAGATTATTAATACAAATAATGTCTCAAAATGTTATATATATTTTACGATTTCTCAATGTTTTGGTAATAACAAAATGTAAAAAACATCTTACGTAAACAAGTTTTTAGTTGTAAAATTCCATTTTGACACAACATCACTTAAGGTGTGAATAATGATTATTAAACCAGTTCGAGTAATGATCCAAGAAATATTTTCATACACTATACATTTTACAAGAACTAGAAATTCTTTAAAAAAACTTATACAAACCATTTTAAATAAATTAAAAATGTCCCTATTTTTTGTGGAAATCGTAGAGGGGGGGGGGGGGGTGAATACGATTTCCATTAGAAAATGCTTAAATGTTACTTATCAAATTACCGAATCAAGCGTGAATACAATATAATGTGTGACAAACCTTCAATTTCAGGTCGTTATTTATTCTCGAGTAATTAATTAAAGTTTTCATTTTATGTTGACATATGAACTCACGACTAACCGGAAGAAATTAGGGCTTACTCTTGTAATTTTAAGTAACCATTAATTAGAACCCGTCGAAATCTACGTTAAGGATCGACGTTTATATTTTCAAAATGCCATAGAAATATTTTTGTTGCATTCGTTTTTATCTTTCGTATCTCGTACTATTTTTACTTTTTACGAAAAACGACTACAAACCGTACCTTTTTAAATATCGGACTTTGAAAATACCCGCATTTACAAAATGTGGGACAAGTTTTTATAACTCATCCCACTAAACCAACACCCCATTGGGGGCGGCACAAACAAGGGAGAATCCTCCCCTTGTGATTGGCTACCATGGAGGGTGCAATAGCATTTCATGCAATACTAGGGTATAAGTTCAAGATCTCACATACACTCTTTATTTCTTAACTAGAAACTCATCTCATTTCTCCTTTCTCTTCTTTCTTGGCTGATCCCAACACCAACATAAACACTAATTCCATAAATTTTTAAGATCAAATAAAGAAGAACACTAGTGAATATGGCTACCTAGTGTAGTTCTTATATTTTTGGAAGTGATAAAAGAGGTTTTCAAGAAGTTTTTAATCAAGATAGGGGCTGAAGTTATAAATTATTTTTATAAGAGATTTGAGCAAAGAAAATGGTGGTCAAGAGTATTTTTGGGTGAAGATCAAGACTAAAGTTGAAGCTTCCATCAAACCTTATTCTTGTTTTGATCATTGTGATCTTTCTACACTTCTTGTGGTAAAAGTTTAATGAGTTCTTATTATTTTATTTTGATTTCAAAATGTATATAAAAGATGTATTGATGATCAATAAATAAAAATGTTTCATGCATGCATAGATCTAGGTTAAAAATGGCTTAATCAACTATTGAAACTAGCTAGAAATCACTAAAAATTATGGGCTGGTGTTAACATTAAGTTCTGGAATTTTGAGTAACTTTGAGAGTTGATTTGAACACTCTAAGTTGTAGACAAATATCTTGTGATCATGTAGCAGCACGACGGATCCCCATTGAAATGTAAAAAGATCGAGAAGTTTAGTGTCCAAAAATACTAAAAACTATTAGATTCTGACCTGCTAATATAAGATGGTTACAAAAAGTCATACTTAGATACTGAGTTGGTTAAAAAGTTAAACCGATAAGACCTAGATAAAATCATGTAGGTTCTGAACCAGTTGGATGGTCAACCTACTTTTTATGGTATTGTAAATGGACAAAAATGTGTGAAAGTGAGAATTTCAACCTCATTTGTAACTTGACCTTTATGTATAAAAGTAACCCTATGTATATGTATGACTAAAAGATGTACTAAAATGAGTTTAAATCTGTAAAGTGGACTTAAATATGAAGCCAAGCATATAAATATATAAATTATACCATTTACGGTTTATAAATTATGACTATTTTCGTAAACATAAAAGTATACAAAATTTACTACTACCCGAACACTATACTATGTAAAGCGATTTTTGTAACTAAAACCCGAGGTGGTAGGACCCACTTCTTGGGAGTTTTAAAATACTAACATACTGATAATAAAAGTATCCCGACCTCGAGAACCCGAAATTTTATAACAAGAGTCATTTACAAGCTTAAATGGGCCATAAGGCCTTATTGGACCACTAGGCCCAATGAAACAAAATGGACTTATTGGACTTAGCTTTAGGCCCAATCCACTTGGACCTAACTAATGGGCTAGGACCTGGTCTTTGAGTGATAATATCAACCTAATAACTTAATGGGCTTGCTTAATGGGCCTATTGGGCTTTTTGGACTAATTTGGACAATACTAGTAAAAATGGCAAATAAAAACAAGTTAAAAACCTAGAAAACTTTAAGTGTGATATAAATGTGTTGCAAGAGCATGATCATCATATGAACTACATGTATACATATACTTACTTAATTTATGAGTTTTCGTTAATTTTTATCGACTAGAAACCTAAGACCCGTTACAATTTGTATAGGTCTTGGTTTTTTATATTTTTGAATTTTAAAAACAAGAATGAAACTTTCGAGGACGAAAGGATCTTCAAACCAAATCAACAAACAAAAACGTAGGAATCGTAGACACTAGTCCCCGGCAGCGGCGCCAAAAACTGATTGCAGTCTTACGTACCTATAAAATATATAATAATAATACTACTTAGGTAAATTCCAACTATTCACCTTTAACCAAGGTAAAAAGTTAAGACTTACAAAAATAATATAATATATATAATATACGTATGTTTGACCGGGCAAGTATGATCACCCGGGTCGTTTCCCCAATGACTAGTGAAATTGAAACCACGTTTTAAGTTCGGATCCTGATTTGAATGGAGCAAAGATATTTGGATAAGCTATTACTACTAATTAAGAAGCAACAAATAATGACAATTAAGCAAATAAACAAATTTTTAAATCCCTAAAATGTAAACTAAAATTTCACTAAATAAAGAAAAGTTGCCGAAAATTATTAAAAATAAAAGCCCTATTTTTTATCTTTTTATAAAAGTTTAATTAAACTAATTAAAAATTAAACCTAATTACTAATTAAAATTAATAAACCTCGACAACAACCTAAGACCCGAATTAAGGTGAGATTTGAAAAGTGCTTATTATGAAAAACTCAAAGAAGCAAAGTTGTAAAAGAAGCTAGTGGGAACAAAATTAATAAAAGCTACTAGGGCTGAAACTCACAAATAAGCTCTCAAAGAGCTTATCTTTAAGCTGTTACAGAAAGGAGGGCTTATCCCTTGGTTTTAGAAAATAAGCTATAGAAAACTCAAAACTAGATCAAAATGAAAAAGGAAAGAAGTTCTAAAGAGCTTATGATATGCTTAATCTATAAATGAAAAGAAACTAAAGCTTAAACTACTTTTATGCTACTGAAATTAAGCATGAAACAGGCAAACTCAGGAAATAAGCAAGGAAACACATACTACAAATAAGCTAGAGAACTAAATAAGCTAAACTAGACTTTGAAACTTTAAGGACTTATCAAACTACTTATTATCCAACAAATTAAGCTATAAAATCTAGACTTAAAAGCTGAATTATCAAATTTAAATCCTAAAGATTCTAAGTACTGTTTTTGGATTTTTCAGGTTTTTTAAGACTTTTGACAGCAAAATAAGCTAAGACAATAAGCTAGAAAACAAAATTGAAGACTTAAACTAAATTAAGATATATGAAAACTTAAATCCTACTGAATTTTATAAGCTAAATACTAAAATTACTGATCTAAATTAAGCTGAGAACACAGCAGTACTAACTGAGGTTAGTACTGCTAGTGTAAATATTCAGCAGTACTTTCAAGTGAAAGTACTGCTGATGCAATTTGATTTTTTTGAAAATAAGCAATGAAATAAGCTAAATAATGAAAACTAAAACTAAATTCCTAATAAGCTAAAGCTAAACTTAATCCTACTGAAATTAAAGCTAACAGCTCTAAATTTTAAGGTTTAGATAAGGTTAATACGGAATTCAAACAGCTCTATTTCAGCTTATAGACTGAAAGAGCTTAATATTAGCTTATTGAGACAACTTATTAAGAGAGCTTATGACTTTTAATAAGAGCTTAGAAAACGAGATTTAAAACACTAAAGACTGAATTTCATTAATAAAAAAAACTGAATTACATTACTAGAAAAGGAGATTACAAAAACATTTATGTAAAATTACGAAATTTAAGCTAAAATTTACTAAAAAGAAATATAAAAAGAAGACTAAAAACTAGATGGTGTGTGTGTGAGAAGTGAGGCCTTTATAATTTTGGATTTTTTATGGGTTTTTATGACAGAAAATGATAACTAAAGGTCTATAACAACTTAAGCAAAACAAGATGAAAACACAAAACTAAATAGCAACTAGAAGAGATATTGAAACCACTAATCAAGCAAAGAGAATAAGCCAAGATAAGCATTTAAACTGAATCTTTAGAGAAGAGTGAAAAGAGAAACACTTATCCTATAGCTATACAAAAGGAACCAATAAAGGCAGCTACAAGCTCTCTAGCTTATGAATATTCTAGAGTACAAGTCCTTGGGAACTCTTCAAAAGGTAAGATCACCCTTACCAAAAGCTTAAGATACAAGTAAGATCCATATGAGATTAAACTGATTTAAGGTTTAAGATAAGATTAATCTGATTCAACAGCACTATTTCAGCTTATAGACTGGAAAGAGCTTAATATGAGCTTATAAGCTTATAGACGACAATTTGGCTATATTAAGAGAAGCTTATGACTTTAAATGAAAACTTAGAAATGAAATAAAACTCTAAAAACTGAATTTTCATATAAATAAAGATGATGAATACATTACTTGAAAAAGGAATTACATTTAAGAAAATTACGAATTTAAAGCTAAAAAATTTAATAGAAAACTAGAAATTTAACTACAAAAAACTATATTAAAAAAAACGTTAAAAAACTAGAAGGGTATATTTTATGAAGTGAGGTCTTTTTATAGTGTCAAGCTGAAACTTCTAGTCCTTGCTGGCTCTCAAACAATTTATCTCTGCCATACATTGGCTTTAATCATTTGAGCTCTAATCTCTGCCATTCATTTCTTCAATCATTTGATCATCAATTGTAGCCGTTGGATTGATTTGTGGACACCTGAGGATTGCCAGCGTGTCATTCCATTGATGTGACTTTGTGTTTCTTTCATTGTTGATGTGGCTCTTCTTGAGAGAAGGTTAATGAATCCTTTGATAAAGACTGATTTATCCCTGCCATCTTGTAAGAGAGACCTTGAATTGTCTTCCGTACCCTTTAATTTTCATTTTCCCTTTGTTTTACCATGGGGTGAAAACGGAGAAGACGATGAATAGTAAAAGGGATTCCCGCCTATTTTCGACAGTTAAAACTGTTGATCTTTGGGAAGTTTACACATTTGGTCCTTGTCTTTCTTTTCTCTCTCTCAAGTTATAAATAACTTTCGAGAAATGCGAGAATGGCCCTTGGAGAAGTTATAAAAGGAAATGAGCTAAGGCTTTGTACTCTTCTAGCTTCGGCTTTGTACTCTTCTTGATTCTCGTGTCCGTGTTTGCTCGCTTTTGATTGTTTTCTTGATTTTTTTGACTTATCCATACCTGCACACACAAAACACAAATGCAAGCATATTTTTGCCATTTTTTGGTCTGTTTTGGGTTTAATTGGGTTATTTTAGGTACAAACGGATATGTGTATTTTACACTTATCATAGAACCTATTAGCTAGTGATTAGGTATGAACAGTTAAAAGGTAGTCTATTATGTTACAAGGACTAGGATGACATCTATTTCGAGTGTAGGGATTGCCCATATCACCGCCTACATTAGATTAGGCACTTATAAAGAGCAGGTAACTCTTTAGTTAGCTTGCACTTAATTAGAGGGTTTAAATGTCGTGTAGTGGGATTGTCTACATTAGACAAGTATTTAGAGTAGTTGGGGGTTTGATGAATATGAACTAGATGCCCGATTTCGTAAACAACGGGGTTGAGATAATAGGAATTATAGGTTAGGTTGTGAACACAAATCGGACGTAATAATATTAGAACCACCATATAAAATGAGAGTTAGACATTGCACTAGGATATTGCATTATGACATTAATAGAGTAGTAACTAGGTTAATGCCTTTTTCTCCCTTGATTAAATCTTTCATAATTCATTTTGTTATTTCTTTTATTTCAATTAGTCTTTTAATCAAACTTAAAACCGTGACAATTAAAACTCAAGTTAAAAACCGCCCACTAGCTCTTGAGAACAACCTCGGATTTACCAATCCTACACCACACACGATC
>BQNB010133009.1:0-18534 GCA_026074375.1 Tanacetum coccineum
TGAGCCTTAAAGAAATCCAACTATTCCACGTTTAGCATCAAAACTTATAATCTACTCTATCATCTCTTGTTCTTCACAATTTAAATTTTCTAATAAAGAAACTCGTGAATGCTTAGCCAAATAAATCAAACTTTGCATATTTAAAATCAATTATGGGAACTTGCAAAGTCTTGACTTTTTCAAGCTAGACTTGCGTTTTATAGCTCCTTGTATAAAAGATTAACAAATTTCAATCTATTTACGTTAAGGAGAAAAGCTAAGTTATAAAACCGGTAGGGTCAAAATTTACTTTTGTTCTCACCAACGGAAAGCCTACATTCGTGTCAATTTTTATTTTTTTATATATATTAATAATAAACTAGATATTAAGACTTAAAAATTTAAAATTTTTGCGGGAAAACAGGGTACGTGAGAACAACGAGCAAAAGTAGGTAAGATCATATCGAAGATATACTACCCCATACTAAAACTAAACATTGTCCTCAATGTTTCCTAGTCGAAGGCTCAAAACCCCATATTAGAACTCAAAAAGTCAAATGCATAATCCGAGCATGGAGAAAGTATCACAAAAATCTTAAGTCGTTTATGAAGTATGCTAAAAGATAGATGTTAGTCGATAATAATCTAAGATATTGGATTTCCCCAAACTAATGGCAAGCAAAGGCTAGGAAGCTCGAGTGGACCATGACAAAACACTGAACACGAGAGTCTTCAAAAAATTCTAGATCAATCCTGTAAATAATCACAAATACAAACAACAAATTCTGGCTATCCTCTTCCGATTTCTCGATGTTTGTTGCTTGTTTGTTGTGATTTTTGTAGGATTAACTCAACAATTTCTGAAGCCTCACCGAGTATAATAGCTTGACTCGATCCCGAATTCTTGTCCTTGGTGATTGAAACAAGTGGAAAATCAACTTTCATTTAATTTTTAAATTTCCACGGCTCTTGAGAAGAAAAATGAAAAGCGAAGATGCCGGGGTCAAAAATGGTGTCTTCACTCCCGAAGGAGAAAAGAAAGTTCACATGATGAGTAAAAAGGATTTGGACAACAATTGTGAAGAAAAGATAATGGTGGTCCTTAGATGATAATATCACACATATGGAGAAAGTTTTCTCCAAGAGATCCGGGATTCAAAAACTTAACCATATTTTTCAAGTACAGTTCGGATTCATCCTTAAAGATTTGTCGTGGTTATGATCGAATAACACCTCGGAGAAGAGATTATGGGTGATGTCATCAATAAGCAATCTCTCAAGTTCAGAATACGTCTACATCGAGTAATATTTCCTTCCTCAATATACGTAGAAATTTGATAGCTAGAAAAAGCATCGATCTCAATCATTATTGCCTCATGGGTCGAAACATCATCTCATCGAAAAGAGGTGTGGTTAAGTAAAAAACTGGATCATCAAAATAGAAACATTAGAATCCTTGCTCTCGACATCCTTATTATCTCTTTAAAAAAGTGGATTAATGTTATAGAGTTGTAATTGTCATCAAATTCAAAAAGAGGGTTTGAATAAACTTGAAAATTTTCTTCTTGAACATCCTCCTTAATAAATGATTCGTCATCATCGTCATCTCCCGGTGGAGGTAAACAAGCTGGAGCAGGTTCGTCGGTGAACCTCTCAGAATTAGGATCAATCATAGGTGAAAATTTTGTTGACGGATCATGGTTAAGCAATAATTCAATTTCTCTAAGTTCGGCTTCAAAATCAACATCCTCATTTCCCGGTGGATATGGGTCAAGAAGAGCGAGTTCATCGGCGAACTCCTCAAGAAGAGAATCACTAGTCTCAAAAGATGTAAGACTAGGACTAGAATCAGAAAGCGGAGTGGTACTGCCACTCAAGAAATGATTTGATTTTTTCAATCTTAAAACTTCTCCAAACTAATCTCGCTTCATGAGAAATCAATGAAAATTAATCATTTTATGACTCAGTTTTGCATGCTTTTGAGGATGCTTTATCAACATGAAAATTTAATTCGTTCATCCCATCCTTAAGATTTAAGCTCTCTTCGTTATACATCAATTTAAGGCTCGGCCGGGGTCCCTCAAAAAGGATCTTCCTAAAATGAGAGGAACTCGAGGATCGGCTTCAAAATCAACAACAAAATCGGTAGGAAAGGAAAAATCCCACTGATAAAAACGTCTCAGCGAATCCTTTAGGACGATTAATGGATCGATCCGCTAATTCTAAAGTCATTCGTGTGGGGGTAAGTTCGGGTAAGGATAACTTTTTCCAAAAGGAAAGGGGCATAAGATTTATGCTCGCGCCAAGATCGGCCAAGGCGTGACATACATCCATTCCCGAGAAATCACATGGAATAAGAAACTTTCGGGATTCTCCAGCTTTTCGGGATGATTTTTTTAGGAGCATCGCCGTGCAATTCTGTTTTCAACAGTTTAGCTAGCTAATTCAAGCAACTTTTCTTTATTCATGAGCAAATTCCTAATCATAGGAGCAAATCTTGGCATCAAAAGTAAAGCATCCGCGAAGCTAATGTCGAAGCGCAAATCTTGAAAGATTTGAAAGATCTTCTCCATTTGATTCGAAGCTTTGTCACGGGACTTTTGATCATTACGTCGCGAAGGATATGGAATATTCGGCTTAGGTAAAGTCTTCGGAACATCGGGTTCCAGAATCGGAATGGGGTTAACCGGAGGTGGGATGTGAGCGGTACTTCCTTGGAAATTATTTTGCTCCTTATCCGTTGTCTCCTTGGTTTCCGTTCTACTACCTTTTTGGGAGAAGGATTTGTAGGAATCGAGGGTCCCTCATAAGCGACACCACTTCGAGTAGTGATTGCTTTCATCTCACCCTTCGAGTTTGGAATGGTATTACTCGAAAGAGTACCCGAAGTTGAAGGTGGGTTTTGAAATAAATTTCCTAAATATTCTCATATCGTTTCCTTAGTGTTCTCCTAAGGATTTTATTCTTGTTTACTAAAATACCCCCTTACTTATTATTTCGACTTTGCAAATTTTCATTAATGACTCATTAGTTTTTGATATGCTGAAATTCATTTGGAATTCGTGTTGTAACTTGATTTTTATGGCTTGAAAAGGTTGGGGTTTTTGAAATCCTGGATTTTGAAAATTCGGAGCATGAGTAATTGGACTTGGTTTGGAAAAATTTGGTGTGTTGATTTTTGAAGCTTGAAACCTTGATTACATGAAAATTATTTCCCCGATTAAAATTATTTCCTTGACCTTGATTTTGATTAAACCTATTTTGACCATTGTTTTGCACCGGAGCAAAACCAGGTGGTGCCATATAGTTGCTAGCACGGTTTTGAGGGTTTACTTGATTGTAAGAACCCATTGCCGCATAAACACTTGATTGATAGTGTATCGGTATTAGGACAATTGTACCAAGCATGAGGCCCACTACAAGTAACACAAATTTCCTCAACCGCTATAACCGGAGCGGGAGTGACAACTTTCTTAGAAACAATTTCAACTAAGGTCAGAATTTGGTCTGCAAGCTTATCAATTCTCTCATCCGTCTTACTAACACTTTCCCTAGAAGTGTTTTCTATCCTATGATACATTCGATTTGTTACTTGTATAACGAACTTTGCATTTGTTTTCAATTATATTCCAAAGCTCAATAGTCGTTTTTACTTAAAAGATTTCAACCGGGTTTTTTTTCGCGGGCATTTAAGGAAGTCTGATCAATCTAGTTTAAACCGTTATAGAAGTATCAACTTGAGGTTAACTCCGTAATCAGTGGGTGGGGACAAGCTCTAAGATTTTCCTTAAATCGTTCCCATGCTTCACTAAAAGTCTCCTTGAATTTTTGTGTAAAACGAGAAATTTCATTCTTTAAGTGAGTGGTTTTCGAGGGAGGGAAAAATTGATTCACGAATTTGGTTACGAGATCCTCCCAAGTCAAGATCGAATTAGGTGGTTCTTTCTCGTACCAAACTTTAGCGGCCCCCTCGAGTGAATATGGAAACATCATTAGCTTAATAACATCGTTGAACAATCTCGAGGTAATCGTTAAAGTCGAGGTAATCTTTTGAACTATAATATGAGCGTGGGATTTCCCTTCTCATAAACCGTGATTGATGAAGGGCTAGCTTGAAACTAGTTTGTGTAGCAAATGTTTGATTTTAAAGTGATCGCATTAATTTCTTGGTTAAAACGATCGCTTCTCCTACCCTTTCCGTAGGTGTACGAAGTAGCTCTTCATTGTTAGTTTCCGCATTGGTGCAACTTCAACGATAGTACGAAGTCGCAGGTATCGATTCCGAATCCGTATAGAGTGGAGCAGTTTGGAGCACGTCTTCTATTTCGACGTCTCGGAATGGTTATGGTTGAATTATTTGGAAAATTAGAATTTCTAGTGCGCATGCACTAAACAAACAAACGAGGTGAGAAAAATATATACACAAAAATATTTTTGTTCAACCGAATAATCAATAAACTTAGGGTAACTCCTTTAAGTAAAACTTGCAAACGGGGGACGTAGTGGGAGTGAATCGCCTTAAAAACATTTGTCCGTTCGGGTCGTAGTTCCGTGGAACAACCCTCCTAATAGCTTATTTCACAAAAGAGGTGCGCCTTTTTCGTAAGTGACACAAAACGGTTACTTTTTTGAATCTTAAGTTGGAACTTATTAATGGATATTCACAAATTCTCTAATAAGATAATTAAATTGATTGTGTATTTTAGTATTTAAGAGAAAACAATAAAAATCGAAAAATTCGGAAGAGCAAATATTTTTTTATTTTTTTATTTATTAATCTTCTACATATAGTAAAAAGAAAAAGAAAAATATTTTTTACTTTTTTTATATTTTTTTGTATTCACGATCGACAAATTCAAACGAGAGAATCTTTAACACAATTCCCCGGCAGCGGCGCCAAAAATTTGATACGGTTCAAATTATATACACGTAATAATACTAAAGTATAAGAAATCCCAAAACTACCCTTGAAGACAAAGGTAATAAGGAAAATCTAACAAAAATATCGTACGTTTTACCGGTAAGTGTTCACCGGGTCGTTTATACCCCAAGAATCATGAAATTGAAACTCCATTTTTTATTTGGACAATGATTTGAATTGGTTTTAGACTTTTTGAATTGGTTTTCTATTTCTACAATTAAAAACACATAAAACATTCAAAGGAAAACAATTAAGCACAAAAACGATAACGGGAATGAAAGAAACGCGACAATTAAAACCTAAATTATCTAAAATTAAACCTAAAATGATTTTTTTTCTACTTTTTCTACTCCTAATTGACTATCTTATAAGAAAAAGCTAAGGAAATTCTAACCCGAGGGTGTTTAAAGTTAAAAACGAAGAAAACGAGAACGGGGATCAAATCCCGTTCTTTAAAAAGTGAAATTCTAAAATTTAACCCTACGAAAGTAAATTTAAATCCTAAGCCTAAAATATGATAAAAGAAAATTTTATAAAAAAGAATTTTATTTTTTTGATTATTTTTCTATTTTTTATGATTTTTTTAAGTTTTTAACAAAAAATAATGATTAAAAATACAAAATTAATCCTAAAAATTATATGAAAATTACTAAAAGTGGATAAAGTTGTGACTGATTTTATAAAAATACTAACTCAAAATAAGCTGGCCAAATAAGCCCCTAAAAGCTCTATGATAAGCTAAAACTTATTTAAAAGAAAAAGGAAATAAAATGTGTATAAAAGGTTAATTGTGGGCTACCAAGACAGATAGCCCTAGTCTGGTGCTGTGGTTAGTGTGTGTATATTGGGACATGTAGGTGTGAAAGGTTAGGTCACAGGTTCGAACCTGTGGCCTAACTTTTTGCTAAAACTTTTATTTTTGAAAACTTTTTTAAACAAATTTGTAAAACAGCTAAAAATAAGTATTTTTTGTAAAGACAACTTTTTTTGAAAATCACTAATAAGCTAGAAAAGAGCTTATAAAACAGCCAAAAAACACTTAACTCTTTTTTGCTTTTTAATTAAACTTAAGAAAACCATTAAGCTAAGCTAAGCTAAAATCTAAGTAAAATAAGCTTCAACTACTCTAATTTTAACCTAATAAGCAAGTGCTAAACAAATCTAAGCTAAAACAATAAGCCATAAGCTGAAAAATCAAATTAAGCACTTTTCACAATTCTGGTTACCAAACAGACTAGATGGCAATCTTTGAGCTTAATTTCAACCAGGTTAATAGAACCTTATGACAAAAATGACTTGTAACAGTTTAAACCTTGACCTATAAGCTACTTGAAACAGCTTTTAAAAACTATTTTGAAAATCAAATGATCAAAGAAAAAGCTAATTGAAAACTGCTTATTGACTCAGTATGTGCTGAGTTTACTTTTTGGTTTGAAAAGACAAGATGCAAAATTCAGACCTAAAAACAGATAAGCTAATAAGCTAATTTAACAAAATAAGCTCAAACTAATGAAATATGACCAACAAACTATTAGTGTTCTGAATATCAAGACCCAACAACTACTTTTACCATCTGATTTTTAAGCTTGAAAAAGATGTGTTGGCTATTTTATCCTACTGATGCAATTAACACTAGATGACCAAAACTTTAAACTAATTGAATGCAGCCCTAATATTTTGTTTCTACACTCTTAAAACATTTAACTAAGAGCAATTTGAATGACAAAAACAGCTAGAAACCAGTTAAGCTAAAAATTCTAAAAAACTGAGCTAATTACCACAAGCTTGAATCAACTAATCACACTCTTGATCAAAACTTATTTCAACCTTTTAAAACCTTAAATCCTGACTTATCAAACTAAATTTAGAAGTTTAAAGTTAATCAACAGACTGAATACTATGGGCAAGTACTAACTTATGTTATAATGTCATAGCCAAACACTCCATATAAATTTTTAAAACCCATTTTTAGCTTATAAACTTGAGATTTAATGATCAAACTTCTAATACCAGATAATAACAAGCTTATATTAGACCTAATGAACAGATTTTAACAAACAAATAAGCAGAAGTAATAAGCTAACAGCTGTTGCTAATATTTTTGGTATTTTCACTGTTTTATAAAATAAACTTGCAGATTAAGATCTATACTAATTGGTGACAATATTAAGCATCAAACTACTATAATAAGCAAATCTAAACAGGAATAAGCATATAATAAGCAGTTATAAGAAGCCTCTACATAAACAAGGCTTTTAAATGCTCTTATGAGCTAATCAACAAGCTTAAGCTTATCCAAGGATAAGTTGGTGTAGTCTTGGAAGCCCATCCAGGTCTGGCTTCCCTTCCATTATAAGCTGAGGTAAGTTTTTGGAGTGGATCTATTGATTAATCAAACTTAGTTAAGCTTTTGTGAGCTTAACTGAGTGTAAACAAACTAAAGTAGTATGAGTAGCTTAAGAGAGCTTATAAAGAGCTTATGATGCTTTTTAAACCATAATTGCTTAATATAAAGAAAAACTGAATTTAACAAGATATAAGAGAAAACTAAATTTTATTAAAACTAAAAGCTGATTACATTACTTGAAAAGAAATTACATGAAATTTGAATGCTAAAAACGTACAAGCTTAAACTACTACTAATTTTCTATACTACTCCTAAATTAACTAACTTCTTCTGTGAGTGAGGAGAGCTTCTATTTATAGGAGATGAGTGAAGGTTCTAGGTCTTTTACACGCTCCTGGCAGCTTTAATCTTATCCATCCATCTTAAACCAATCATTGGATCATGAGTTGTAGCCGTTGGATGAGAATATAGTACACGGATTGCCAGCGTAGCAATCCAGCTTCCTTGGAGGCTTGTGCTTCTTTTACATTGATTTTAGTGCAAATTTCCCATTGTTGGTGTGTTTCTTTAGAGACGTGTGGCAATCCCTTGTGTTAGCTTGGCCAATCAAAAGCTTTTGGTGACGTTTCTTTTGATGATGTGGAGCTTTGTACTAAGAATCTTCGAGGCCACGTGGATAAGTGAAGGGATATAATTTTTACCCGTTCATTTTTATGCAGGATGAAATTGGGATGAAGACGGTGAATAGTAAACTTCATATTCGTGCCTTTTTTCTTTCTTTTGATTGTTTGACCCGTTTTTAATAGGAGTTGACTTGGGCTTGGAGGGTTTTGGGCTGTGGATTTAATTTTGGGCCACATGTAAAGGTTAAAGGGTTTGGTTAATTAATTGGACTTAATGACCGTTAGTCACTTATTAATAAAGGACTAACGGTGTTATTTAATTAAGGGCCTTTGGTGAAAATGGTTTAACATTAAGGGTATTTTGGTGATTTCAAAGGTTTTGTCATTATGTGGGTTGACCAAGGTTTTACCACGGTTGACTTTTGTTGACCTTGATTGATCTTTTGCTAGCAAACTCCTGGCTCTTGTGCACTCTTTTCTTCTCGTGTCTGTTTTTGTTCGGTTTTGGCTCTTTTCTTGTGATATTTGCAATATCCGTACCTACACATCACAAATAACCAAACACACAATATACAAGTACAATTTGCATAATTTTATCATTTTAGGGCCATTTTTGGTACAAAACGGATATGTGATTTCTCATATATCACACCACGACAAACCCCCCTCAACCCCACTTACCCCACCCCCAGAACATGACAAACACATTGGCAATCCTAGGCCAATTGATTGGTTGATGTACTCAAGGGTTGTGATCAAGTTAAAGAAGCACAATGAAGGATTCAAAGGCTCAGATTATAGACTTGGAGAGCACTCCTCAATCCTCCTCACACAACTAGCACACCCTGTGTCCTTAGTTTTTTCTATAAATAGATTAGGTTTTCCTTTGTTAAAGAGATATCATCTAGTGTAATTTAGTTTAGGAGTAGTGTAAAATTACTTTCAGCTTATTTTCCAGCTTATTTTGCTTATTGTATTTTAAACAGCTTTGTACTCATTTGGTTATTAATAAAATCTCTTTTTAAGCTTAAATTGTCTCTTTTACCTTTATAAATCTAAATATGCTTGGAAGTTACCCAGTTCTAGCTTAATGGTTGATAAGCCAGTCATAGATGGGCTTATGGGTTTGGATTCAGCTTATTGACAACAAGCTGAATCCCTAGAGCTTTAGGTTCTTCATTGTAAGCTATGGATGCAGGTTATTCTATTTTCCCTTTATATGCTTTCAAACTACTTATATCTTCTTATTATGCTTTTTAGTGCTTATTGGTGTCTTAATATTGCTTAATGTGACCAGTTATTAACTTAGTTTAGGTTGTTTTTAAGTTTAAATGAATCTATCAAGTTTTTAAGTTAAAATTGCTTTTAATAATAGTTAATACTGCTTATAGATTTAAATTATTATAGAGTGCTTATTTTCCTTAAGTTTTTGCTTTCTTGTCCTTGAGTATCCTTGTTCTTAATCTGTTTTAATATTTTAGAGCTTAATTTGATCTAAGTTAGTTTAAATTTAAAATTCATTATTTAAAGGGGTGTTTGGCACAAGCAGTTTAAACTTAGTTAAGACTGCTTGTTTTCTTTTTGGTCATTAGGTCGGAATTGATTAGCTCTAATTAAGTCTTATAAATAGTTTTCTTAAGTTTAAAACAAGTTCATATTATATAGCCTGTTGTCCTCAGCATTTAATATGATGGTGTAATAGTAATATCCAACTCTTTGTCGGATGTAGCTGCTGACGCTAGAGGACAACTTTTTGGAACCAGCTTGAACTTGACGGTTCATTGGCTGTGGTGTGAATTCCGAGTCTGAACGTAAGATCAAAGTCATTGATTTGAAGAACGAGGCCTGAACTAGTGTGAACAGACATCAATTTGAAGTGATACCGAGGCTTGAACTGCGTTGTTCAAACATCATTTGAACATTGAGGAACGGGGCCTGAAGTGTTATTTTCAGCAGACGCCATTTGACATTGACGACCGAGGCTTGAACTGCTGTGTTCAAACGTCATTTGAACATTGAGGAACGGGGCCTGAAGTGTTATTTTCAGCAGACACCATTTGACATTGACGACCGAGGCTTGAACTGCTGTGTTCAAACATCATTTAGTGATCATCAGATCAAAATTCCTTGAAGCCCTGTTTTCTGAGATATCTTTCTTTTTCGCAACCAAACTCTGAGTCCTTCCTCAGTAGGATTGAACGATGTACCTGACTTAAGAGAGACTGCACTGACATTAAGAGCTTGTTTTGCTTTCACATTGTTAGTGATATCTGCATTTGAACCATTTGGGGGTTCACTTTCAACCTTTGTTGTGCTAGAGGCGAATATCTTTCCTGTTGGAACCCATCTAAGACAAACAGTCTTGAGAATTCTACCCGTTGGTTGCCACCTAAGACAAGATCTAGGACTTGTTGTTTTCTCATGCACAGTGGTAGTCCTTTTGATTGAAAACCTATGTCCTTTTGGGATCTGTCTTTTTAGTTTTCGTTGCAACCCTTATTTGCTCTACGGGTTTGTTAATGTTAGTTGTCCTTATTGATGTACCTTAGCAGCGAGTTGACTTCTTACAAGGAATTTTATTACACAAGCGCATGATGGCATTAAAGACACATTTCTGACATGTTGAGCAAACAAAATGTTTGGAGTCAGAAAAATTTCTAGGGATCCTAGAGTGTTCATGTGTCTTTTTCTTAGCATCCACAAGTATGATTATTACAATGTCGTTTGAGCCTATACCTAGATGAAGCTTGGTGCAATCATGTGAATATGTTTTGGCAGGGGCAGATTCTCTTCTCTTAGGCAAATGATGTGTAGTGACTGGTTTTGACAAGTCGTTGTTCACATCAACTTGGGAGGCAAACGCGGTTTTGAAATTCTTGGTTTTTACAGACTTAAACCGCATCGGTTTCTAACAACGGATTGGTTTAGTGGTTGTCCAACCGTTTTTCCCAAGATTGATGGCTTTGCAAACTTAGTAATTCACACTATTTCCTGTTAGATTCCTTAACACATTTTTTTAATGCAGGCAATTGTCAACCCTTTTTCTGAATCAGAGCTAGTACATCATGCATTTTCATTAGACATTTTGTTCAGTTGTTCCATTAAAGAGTCATTCTGTTTTTTGTCTGAACACGTGTACTATTGATAAATCCAAAAAGATCTTTGTAAATCTGTTTCAAATGCTCTTTTTTCCTTATGTAACTGCTCATTCTCTGCGAGTAATTTAGCCACACTATGTTCCAATTCGATGTTTATTGTTTCAATTACATCGATGTCCATTTTTAAACCTTGGGCTATTACCTTTTCTTTCAAAAATTGACTTTGTTGCCCTGATTTGTAAAACATTGTTTTTCCATTTGGTAATTGAGTTCAAGATTGATACAATGTGCTTCGAGTTTCTCCAAAATAATTTTTGAAACTGGGGCAACATCTTTTTGAGACAACATTTATTAGACTCGAGTGACTTAGATCTGAGAGTCAATTGTCTTGTCATCAGTTAAATTTACAGTCAAGGACGTATGTCATGACATTGTTCAGCATTCTGGTCAACCTCTCCTTCATTAATGAATTCAGGTTGCTCAGTATGCTGTTGTCCTGTAGCAAAGATATTGATTTTAGCAGTCGTTTGTACCTCAGCCATTGGCTCTTCATTATATATGGGTCTGATATCTGCATCATCAACATGTGCATCATTCCCTGATCTGCTGCTTGTATCCTGCTCTTTTGATTCTGTCCTATTGCTTTCAATGATAACTGAACTAGCATCCAATGCATTACTCGTAACAGTCTTTTCCTCTGTTGTCTGGATTTGTCTTTCATTCACCCTGCTTTCATACGCCATATTTAAAATGGTTGTGCTCTTTCACCAATCGACTTCTTACCAGATTCCATGGTTGGATCATGTGTCACGGAATTTCTGGAATATCGAGTTCGAGTGTATTGTAGGAATTTGTGCGTATCATGTCCAACTATTCATCATCCCAAATAAAACCGATGACTTGAGACATCTGAAACTGTGTCCGAGTACTTTATAAGCAGACATGGATCCAATGTCCTGAATTCTTCGTTGTCAAGTTGCTTTTTTTGTAGTTGATCCTGTACAGTAACATTGTGCCCGTGAAAGTCACTAGATTCTTGACGCAAAGAGAGTTGCAAATGCGCGTTGAATCCTCCTCGGTTCACGACTTCCATTTTAAGTCGTTGTTTGAAAGACACTTGAGGTGTGAATGAAGTCGTTGAAAAGATACCATGCAACGTTTTTTGATTTGTCCTTGATGGTTGCATTTGTTGTTTTTCTGAAATCTGAACACGAAGATAAGGTATCTTTCTTCTCCATTTTATCGTGAGTTGAAGTGAAAGTTGTTGGATCTTAAGTGGATATGTTGTGATTGAAGTTGTGGTTGTATAAGCAATTCACGTTCACGGGATTTTACACATCTATGATTAAAACCGATAAAAGAATTTACGGGATTTTACAAAATCAATAGAAAACCGTGAATGATTGGTTGAGAATCAGCGGCGAAAAAATTCCAAAAAAACTGAAAAGTGTCAATTTCTCATAGAAAACAAGCTTTTTGGGCCTCGAAAAATCCTTAACCTGCCAAAGGGTGGTTACAGCGTGATCCGTCTCGTTTTTCGCTTCGATTTGAGAGCTCACGGGCCTGAAACGGAGTTACGGATCAAAAGTTATGGCCGTTTTACTAAAACCCTTTTCGTCACACAAAAAAAATTTCGTTCGGTCCAAAAAAAATTTGCTCGTTCGATCAAAAGTTCCGTTCGTTCGATCGCTCGTTCGATCGGTTGTTCGGTCCGCTAGTTCGATCGATGGTCGAGTCCGCTCTTTCGAACATTGTTCAAGTCCGCTCGTTACGATCGATGTTCGAGTCCTCTCGTTCGATCGCTTGAACGTCCGCTAGTTCGATCGCTGAGGTTTTCGCGTCGTTCGAACGTTGAGGTTTTCCCGCTCGTCGAGTCGTACTAGTTCGAGTCCAGCTTGTTCGACGCATGGATTTGTCACTCGTTCGATCCAAACTATTTTCCACTCGTTCGATCGATACGTTTCTCGCTCGTTTTTCACGCGTTTGGTGCAACGTTTTTCCTGCTCGCTTTTTCTCTTCTTTTCACCCGAGTATCACCAAAACGAACGCTTCCAAACTGCCGAATCCAATTGGCTTATAACAACAAAACAAACCACGAATCCAATAGGCTTATACCAATAAAACAAACCACGAAATCCACCCGAGGCGATTGATACCAATTGTAGGAACCCGTTTAACACTTCCACTTCATAACCCGAACACGATTCAAATCCGAAACTAGAAATGAAGGAAGAGATGTAGAGAGAAGAGAGAAAAAAAGAAATTTTAGATATTAGAATTAATAATACTAGATATTTTCTAATGAAGAAAATCTATATATATATTTAGATATTTAGAAAATATCTAAATATATATATACCCCTACGCCACATTTTAATGTGACGCGCGGGATATTTAACTAGGACCCGGGCTCGGGTTTTGTTTAGGGAGGGGGGAAGAATTAAACCCAAAACATATACAATATAGAATTAACATATCGAGCCCGAATTCCGATATTATACGATTACAGACATTAACTAATTAAAGACCGAAGCTCCATCGTCGAGTGACCGAGCCTTCCTTGTTCACACAATAAATTGAGGCTAAACACTATCTGATGCAATTTGCACTAAAACTTGACCAAATCTCAAAGAAACTTGTGCAGGCTTAAGGAGTTGTAATCTACAACTTTAAAATACCAAATTGAAAACAAATTATGCAATGAAAACAACTAGAAACTACTTGAGCTTAAAATGATTAATCTACTAACTATATTCTAACAGAAACTTAACTAATTCTAACTAACTATGATTTAAACTGAATTAGGCTAACAAAGCTCTTAAATCAATCAATGATAAACTCAAATAAGAGATTTAAATGGAAAACAAAGGACCAATACTAACTTGAGTTAGTACTGCTTGACCCAAACACCCCTTTATAATCATCAAATCCATATCCAGCTTATCAAAATGAGATTTAAAGAACACAAATCAAATACCAGATATTAGACAGCTTATAACAACCTTAATGAACCAATATAAGCAATCAAATAAGCCAGAATTATAAGCTAACTACTTATGCTAATTATTTTTGGTTTTTCTCACTGTTTTAAGACAGATTATGAAAACTAAAGATTTTAAACTACAAATTAAACACAATAAGCATAAATCAACTATAATAAGCACAAATAAGCTACCTAAACAACAATAGGCAGAAATTAAGCAAAATTAACCTACATAGCAGATTTAAGGCTTTAAAAGGTAAATGAAGACTTACATAAGCCTCTGCACTTAAATAAGGCTATAAAAGGCTCATTTGAGCTATCAACAAGCTCCAGCTTATCCTAAGATAAGCTGGTATGGTCCTGGAAACCCATCCATGTCAGGTTTCCCTTCCTTATTAAGCTGTGGTAAAATTTGAGGGAGGATTTGTGTAAGATAAGCTCAACTAAGCTTTTGAGAACTTAGTTGAGTAATACCATGCTTAAAGTAGATAAAGAGCCTTATAAAAAAGAAATGAGAGCTATGAAACAGTTAAAGCTTTTACCATAATTTTTGCATAAAAGTAGATTTATGAAAAGACAATTGCACAAATAGAAAACTTTGAATTCTTATTGATAATAAAGCTGAGTACAAGTTGAAATAGAGATTACAATAAGCTAAACATTACTTTTTAAAAGAAAATTACAATTTAAAAGCTACTCTAAAAAACTAATTAAAACTAACTCTCCCCCTATGAGTGAGGAGAGCCTTGTATTTATAGGAGAGAAAGGATCCTTATAGATCTTCAAGTCTGTTAAACGCTCCTCTTAATCTGAACCCTCTATTCTTTGCAATCATTGGATACCCTCTGATAGCCCTTGGATTAAAGTGTGAGCACACAGATTGCCAGCGTGGCAATCCTTGTGTCAGAGGCTATGTGCTTCTTTTACAATTGTTTTAGTGCAATATTCTCATTTAGAGTGTGTTTCCTTGAGCCCGTGTGTCAGTCCCTCTTGTAAGCTTGACCAATTAGAGCCCTTGAGTGATGTTTCTTCTGCCAAGTTGGCACTTGGTACTAAGGATCTTCAAGGCCACGTTGGATTGAGATAATTGCCTTTTTATTGAGGTTAATTTCGATAAAGTGAAATGGGGAAGACGGTGAACAGTAAAACTGTTTTTCCCGCCCCCCAATTTCACTCGTTTTATATTTGACTTTGGCAAATGGGGTTTGACTTGGGCTTGTATAAAAGGGTTTGGGCCATGGGTTTTATAAAAAAGAAATGGGCTGGTTCGGTTAAGGGTTATTAGATAAGAGATAACGACCGTTATCCTTTTATAATTAAAGGACTAACGGGGTTAGGGTTTTAAGGACTTTTTGTGAATTTGTTTTAACAATAAGGGTATTTTAGGGGGTTTTGAGGGTTTTTGTCTTCTTGTGGTTGACCAAGGGTTGACTTTGTTGACCTTTATTGAAATCTTCCCGTCTCTTGTGCACTCTGTCCGTTCCCGTGTCCGTGTTTGTCCGGTTTTGACAGTTTTCTTGTGATTTTTCCAATATCCGTGCCTACACATTCATAACAACAAAATATACAAATACAAGCATATTTTTGCACATTTTGATCATTTAAGGGATACTTTTTATATACAAAAGATATGTGATTTCTCAGATATCAAAATTCCCCAAACTAAGTGATTGTTGTGTCCTCACGCAATATTATATGCTCTAAAACCAAATACCTCAAAACTTCCCCAAACTAAATCTTTGGCAAAGTAAGCAAAACTTTGATGGGGAAGTTTAGAAATCACAAGCTTAAAATACCCAATTTTCCATTTTTCAAAACTTTTCCATTTTTATGATTTTCTAATTTACACTAACAACATAATCATAGAGTGACATAATGTATTGCTTTCCATTATTCATTGATAACTTAAGAACACGGACAAAAACACAATTTGTAGTCCAAATGGATAAATTCATCATCCCCGACTTTCACCTCTCCAATCCAGCTCTAAAAACAAGATCATAGTAAAATACAATTAAGATCTAACACTACTCATAAAAGCTAATTGTGTACTTACTTTTCCTCCCTTATTCCTACTTTTGAATCTCAAGATTTTATTTAAGTCATATACCCGAAGGCTCTTTAAGACTTTTATTTTGATACTTATTAATTCCAAAAATAAAGCGTAACAGTTAAAAACGCAATAATTAGTTCCTAGCCCTTTTCAAAAGATCAAATGTCATCAAAATTAAGTCCACGTCGAGGCGACCAAAATTTGGCTTTTATTAGGTTACTTAAGCAAGGCACCATTCATGTCATATACCCTAAGGCTCTTTAAGGTACAAACAAGACAAAAATTAAGCAACAATATTCATTCCATATACCCTAAGGCTCTTTAAAGAATGAATAAAGCTATAATTTTACTTATTAAATTCTACTTACCCCATATACCCTAAGGCTCTTTAAGGGATAAGCAAAATAATTATTAATGTGATACATATAGTATGCCAAATTAAGTATTCCTGATGTATACTCATCTTGATCACAAAGGAACTAAAGAAAACTTCCATTAACTAATTATTAACCAAAAAACCACACAACTCTATTTATTAAACAGTTATATATAAAGGCGAAACAAGCTAATGGGAGAAAAAGCCACAATTAACACTTATGAGCCTTAAAGAAATCCAATTATTCTACGTTTAGCATCAAAACTTATAATCTACTCTATCATCTCTTGTTCTTCACAATTTAAAATTTCTAATAAAGAAACTCGTGAATGCTTAGCCTAATAAATCGATCTTCGCATATTTAAAATCAATTATGAGAACTTGCAAAGTCTTAACTTTTTTTAAGCTAGACTTGCGTTTTATAGCTCCTTGTATAAAAGATTAGCAAATTTCAATCTATTTACGTTAAGGAGAAAAGCTAAGATATAAAACCGGTCGGGTCAAAATTTACTTTTGTTCTCACCAACGGAAAGCCTACATTCGTGTCAAAACACTTATTTTTTTATCAATTATTTTCTATTTTTCATCATTTTTTCCTTTCTTTTAACAAGTTATATATATATATAAACTTAAAAAATTAAAATTTTTAGGGGAAAACGGGGTACGTAAGAACAACGAGCAAAAGTAGGTAAGATCATATCGAAGATATACTACCCCATACTAAACTTAAACATTGTCCTCAATGTTTCCTAGTCTAAGGCTCGAAACCCATACAAGAACTCAAAGAGTCGAATGCATAATCTGAGCATGGAGGATAATCTCACATATGATGGAGAGAAAATTTTCTCCATAACCCTGGGGTCGAAAACTTTGTCCTCGGTCATCAAATCATCATTATCAGGTTCATCCTTTAAGCCTTGTGGTTCATGATCGAAAAACACTTCGGGGAAGAGATTATGGGTCGTGTTATGCAAAATCTCAAGAACGTCTCCCTCCGAGTCATTATAAGCGTCCATAAAAGCATCGATCTTATCAATTTCGCCACATGGGTCGAAACACTCATCCTTATCGAAAAGAGGTGTGTTAAGTAAAACTGGCTCATCAAAATTAGAAATATTGGAGTCCTTGCACTCGACATCCTTTAATATCTCATTAAAAAGAGGATTAATGTCACTAGAGTTGTAATTGTCATCAATTTCAAAAAGAGGGTTTGAATAAAGTTGAAATTTTTCTTCTTGAACATCCTCCTTAAGAAATGATTCGTCATCTCCTGGTGGAGGTAAGCAAGCTAGAGCAGGTTCATTGATGAACCTCTCGGGATTAGTATCAATCGTAATCTTGGGTGAAAAATCTGTTGATGGATCATGGTTAAGTAACAATCCAATTTCTCTAAGATCGGCTTTAAAATCAACATCCTCATTTCCCGGTGGAAATGGGTCAAGAAGAGAGAGTTCATCGGCGAACTCCTCAAGAAGAGAATCGCTAGTCTCAAAAGATATGAGACTAGGACAAGAATCAAAAAGCGGAGTGGTACTACCACTCGAGAAATGATTTATTTTTTTAATTTTAATACTTCTCCAAAACTACCCTTGCATGAGACATCAATGAAATTAATCATTTTAATTGACTCGTTTGCATGCTTTTGAGGATGCTTATCGACATGAAAGATTAATCGTTCATCCCCGTTCTTTAAGATAAGCTCTCTTTCGTACACATCGATTAAGGCACGACCGGTCCTCAAAAAGGATCTTCCTAGAATGAGAGGAACCCAAGGATCGGCTTCAAAATAAACAACAACAAAGTCGGTAGGAAAGTGAAACTTTCCCACTTTGACAAAAACGTCTTCAGAGAGTCCTTTAGGACGAGTAATGGGTCGATCTGCTAACTCTAAAGTCATCCGCTGTAACAACTCGTATTTTTGATCAACGAACGACGTCATATATTTTACTAAGTTTTTTTTTCTTTCACGTTCGCTTTTAATTTTAATAGTTAAGTTAAAATCGCGTAAGCTAAAAATTAGCGTTCAATGTAAACGGGCATCAAACAATTAAATGTTTACATCATTCAAGGGTTATATAATTATTTTGAGGATAATTATTAACTTTGTTCATTTTATTTTTATCGGATACGTAAAGTGTATACGTTTCGCGATAT
>BQNB010133010.1:0-18534 GCA_026074375.1 Tanacetum coccineum
AGTTTCATCACGATTCTTTTGCAAGACCATGTAGGTGGCCTCTAAGTTTTTTATCAAGAGCAATGGATAGATATTCATCCCATCCCAGGAGCTCTAATAGTAAATGCGGGTGATCTATTGCAGGCATCTCTCTCTCCCTCGCTTCTCGTTATTCAATATCGTTTTGTTTATGTTAAAAGTAAAAGAATAGGTTGCTAATACATGGTAATTTGCTGAACTTTTTTAGTTGATTACAAATGACAAGTTTGTAAGTGCACAACATAGAGCATTGGCAAACAAGATCGGTCCAAGAGTATCAGTGGCTTCATTCTTTTCAACAAACTCGATTCCAACACTTAAAGTCTTTGAACCGATCAAAGAGTTGCTTTCAGAAGATAACCCACCCAAGTATAGAGGCACAATCGTGAAGGAATATGTCGATTACTTTAATAAAAAGGGACTAGATGATGTAGGAGGGTAAAGTTCGTCGTTTATTATTCCATCCACCGATCCAATATATACAAATACATAGATAGTTCTAGACTTGGGCTTGAGCCCGATACAATACGAAGTGGGCTATAACACATAATAAATACTGCTAAGACTCCCCCGCAGTTGGAGCGGGAGGACACCGGACGCTCAAACTGGACCAAAATTCTTCGAATAAAGCCGATGGTAAGCCTTTGCTGAAGATATCCGCAAACTGATAACGGGATGGAACATGAAGAACTCGGACCTGTCCAGCAGCAACCAAATCTCGAACAAAATGAATATCTATCTCAATATGCTTCGTACGTTAATGCTGAACCGGATTGCAGGATAAATAAACAGCACTAACATTATCACAATAGACAAGCATAGCAGAAGATAAAGAAGTATGCAACTCGCGCAGTAAATTGGGTAACAAAAATGTCTCAACAACAGCAGTGGCAACACCACGATACGCTGCCTCTGCACTGGAACGAGAAAGTGTCGGCTGACGCTTAGAGGACCAAGAGAGTAAGTTGTTGCCAAGAAAAACACAGTAACCTAAAGTCGAACGCCGAGTGGTAGGACAACCAGCCCAATCTGCATCTAAATAAGCGACCAAATCCGTAGTAGATGATGAAAATAACTGCAACCCATAATCCAAAGTACCACGAACGTACCACAAAATTCGCTTAAGAGCCAAAAAAATAAGGCTCCCGAGGATCATGCATATAAAGACACACCTGCTGAACTGCATAAGAAATATCTGGACGAGTAAATGTGAGGTACTGTAGAGAACCTGCAAGACTTCGATATAGAGTCGGATCAGAGACCGGATCACCATCGCTTCCCAGTTTAGACTCAGTATCAATAGGAGTCCGACTGGGATTACAATTGACCATATGTGCCCTGTCAAGAATCTCAATAGCATATTTCTTCTGAGATAAAAACATCCCCGAAGAATCACGTGTAACTGATATACCCAAAAAATAATTGAGCGGACCCAAATCAGTCATAGCAAACTCCTTATGTAACGAACAAATAACCTGCTGCAACAAACGCTCAGAAGAAGCTGTGAGAACAATATCATCAACATACAGTAATAAATACGCAGTATCGGTCCCCTGTCTGTAGATAAATAACAAGGAGTCACATCGACTATGAGAAAAACCAACCCGAGTAATATACGATGCAAACCGCTGAAACGGGGGGCCTGTTTAAGCCCAAAGAGAGACCTCTGTAATAAACACACATAATCAGGATGAACAGTATCTCGAAATCCAGGAGGCTGATGCATGTAAACTGTCTCAGAAATATCACTATGTAAAAAAGCATTCTTGACATCGAGTTGATGAATCGGCCAATGTCGAGAAGCAGCTAAACTAAGGACAGTCCGAATAGTACCCGGTTTAACAACCGGACTAAAAGTCTCATCAACATCAACCCCCTCTAATTGTGTACTACCATTCACCACAAGACAAGCCTTGTAGCGACTAAGCGTGTCATCTGCCAGATACTTGTGACAAAAAAGCCACATATAACGCACAATATTGGTATCTGGTGGTCTAGGTACTAAAGTCCAAGTTTTGTTTTTAATAAGCGCATGATATTCATCACGCATAGCATTTTGCCAGTTTGAATCACTAAACGCATCATGATAAGATTTTGGTAAAGAGGAAACCGAATACATATGTAAATTGAGACGCTTAGTGGGACAATTAGTCCTGACACGGAAACGTGTGACCATGGGGTGAATCGAAATCGGATTCGGGTTTTCAGGTAGATCGGGAATTATAATAGGTGATTGAGCCACAGGTTCATTTTGGGTCACGGGTGATTGAGTTAAAGTAGGCGTATGTTGTTGGACCTGAGAGGGGTTGATTTTCGGTGGTTAGAACTTGGGCCGGTGAGAGTTGTTGAGGTGTGGTAGGTAATTGGGCCACATTAGGTTGGTGTTGGATCGGGGTGTGATGAATTGGAGTGATGGGTTCAGGTGGGAGTTGCACAGTGGGATTGGTGGGAATTGTTGGTTGGATAATATCGGGTATGTCGTCTAAAAGGTTATAGATAGGTGGTAAAGCAGGTTGAGTGGAGCCATAAGGAAAAATGGTCTCATCAAATGTAACATGATGAGAAATGATGATCTTATTTGTTTTTAAATCAAGACAACGATACCCACGATGATTGGAAGCTTGTCCTAGATAGATTGAAGGTGTGGCGCGAGGTTCAAGCTTGTGGTTGGTGTCAAGGTGAGGGTAACATAAACACCCAAAGGTACGTAAAAGGCTATAGGCAGGGTTTGTTCCAAACAAGCGAGTATAAGGTATTTCATTGTTAATGGCAGTATATGGTAAAAAATTTAAAAGGTGAGTGGCCACATTAAGAGCTTCTACCCAAAAGTAGGTGGAAGGTTGGCTTGAAAAAGTAAGGTTCGAATGAGGTTATTGATAGTACGAACCATGCGTTCAGATTTACCATTTTGTTGGGATGTTTTTGGACATGAAAAACGAAACTGAATGACATTGTCTGCAAAGAGTTTATGAAAGTGATTGTTGTCGAATTCACCACCAGGATTACACTGAAATGAACGAATTTCACACTTGAACTGAGTACGAACATAGGTACGAAACAATATAAACTTAAACCAAACATCATATTTATTAAGCAAAGGATAAACCCAAATGAACTGCGAATAGTGATCTAAAAACAAAACATAGTATTTAAACCCTGAAAGACTCGGTATGGGTGAAGTCCACACATTCGAGTGAATAATTTCAAAACAAGAAGTAATGACAGTATTAGAACTGACAAATGAAAGCCTCGCGTGTTTGCCAAGCTGACAAGCATGACAAAGCACATGAGGTTTCTCCTTATTACACGAAATGAAATTATTAGAAACAAGGTGATGTGGCACTTCACGTCCTGGATGTCCAAGACGTTGGTGCCACGTATGCTGACTAACAAGGAAAACATGAGGAATCAGAGATGGTGCCGTGACTGGGTAAAGATCCCTGACGCGTCAAGAAATCCTTAACGGAAAAACCAAACGCGTCGAATTCGATAGTGCAATTATTGTCACGAACAAATTGACGAACATATATTAAATTTTTGACAATATGAGGGGTGATAAGAACATTATTTAAGTGAAGAAATTTAGTTGGAGTTGGCAAAATACTATGGCCCGTATTAGTGACGGGTATAGAATGATCGTCACCAACCGAGATAGACAGATACATACACGTATTAAAAATTTCACTAAGACTATTAACAAAATTATTGAGATGAGAACTCGCACCTGTGTCCATGTTCCACGCGCCAGTAGCGGGATTATGAAGAGTTCCGGCAGTAAATGCATGAGGTAAAGTGGTCTCCTGTCCCGAGTTAACCTTGTGACCTACGGACCTAGTGTGGGCATGTTGGGCTAAAATCGTAGGCTGATGTCCAATGGCTTGGGCCATAGCAAGTTGTTGGGCCGGCATAAAAAAACTTGGTTGTGGTTGAGCCGGCTGAACAAGAAGAGTTGGGCCAGGATGTTGTTGGGCCAGTTGAGGAATAGCAAAACCAGGTGGAGCGTATAAAGATGCAAGTGAATGGGCCGGCCCAGAATGATGTGTGTGAAGGGCCATAGGAACAGTAGTGCTATGCGAATGTGACATAGCTAAATTACTATTAGATTGTCCAAGACCAGAACCTCCATTATGTCCAAGTTTAGCTAAAAGTGATTGTTGTATTTCAACGAGGGACATCATTTGCTTGGGAGTCACAAACCAACTGGTAATCAAACAAACGTAAAAGTACCAACGGTCGGCTGCGATCTTAAAAACAAGTCTACTGATTAACAAGGGTGCAAGGTTCTAGGGTTTTTGGTAGGGTTTTTGTATGAAAATTGGTGTACGTGGGGTAGCAGCTTACAAAGCAAAATTAAATAGGTTGTGAACTTGCACAACAAAACAATATCAAATATATCATGACCGCGCATGACAAATACTTCGTGACCTAAGCACGAAGAACACTAACGTGACCTTGCACGTTGAAGATAACCGGTGACCTAAGCACCAAAAACAGAGAATGACGAGAGATTTTAGGGCTAGGGTTTTTAAGGATCGTAAGGGAGGGGTGATACCATGTAGGAGGGTAAAGTTCGTTGTTTATTATTCCATCCACCGATCCAATATATACAAATACATAGATAGTTCTAGACTTGGGCTTGAGCCCGATACAATACAAAGTGGGCTATAACACATAATAAATACTGCTAACAGATGAGACTTCTGCTCTTTTGCGTTTTAAGTTATAGCTTGTTATGCGTCATAAAACCTTCATTTTCATGTTCATCACATGGTAATTACTGCAATCCATCTTGAAAGATGGCTCATCGGTTATGTATATGATTTTAAATAAAATGGGAAAGTATATGTATCGTTATATGTAACTTATCTTTCTTTCACTTGGCCGGATTGCTAGTAGGTTTAGATCCAAACACGTCTCTCACTTAGATTAAGTAGTTTAATAATCCTTGTGAGAGTATCACCCATTTTCTATCATAATTGTTCCTTACTCCTTGCTAATGTTATAATTCAATCACCGCTAGAAAACTTTATGGCGTTTTAGATATTAAAAGAAAATTACATACTTCAGAATTTTCATGAATCGGTTCGTGATCCAAGGATGATGGAAACCGTTGAAAGTTATATATTATGAAGTGCAAACTTATGTAACTTTAGGGGTTTATTTGTAACTTTGTTATAACTAATACTTAACTTTTGTTTCAATATGTTAAATTGTTATTTCTTCAGGGTTATAAATGGAACTATGAGATGATGGAGCTGTATAAGCTAAAGTACGGGGCTTTATGGTTCATTATTCATTCACCACTAAAAAGTTTAGCAGTTTTCTCTCTAGTTTCCTTCTGGTTTTGATATCTTGATCAGATTCTGTAATAGTTTAGATAGCCACATTAAAGGTGTTGTAGTGTGTGTTTACTATTGTTTTATACGTAGCATTTGGGGACTACTCTTGTCTTGTGTAATTGTTTGGTAAGCACTCAGTTGAGGACTTACCTTCTTAATTATTGATAAAAGAATGACTAAGGGGAGGTTGTTTGAGTGATTTATTAGCTATGTACCATTTTAACATGGTATTAGAGTTGTAGGTTAGTTATCAGCTCTAATTGGGGGTTCTTGAGGTTAATTGAAGGTTATTGTGATTTAGGGTTTTTTCTTAAAACCTTAAGTTTTGGGGGTTTGGTTTCTTGGTGGTTTCTTAGAGGTTCTTGAAGTGGTAATCATTGGATTAACTGGTTAATTGGTTGATTTGGTTGAAACCCTAATTTTTCAATTTGGGGGTTTCTTTATCTTGTGGTTTTGTGAATCAATTGGGATCTATCTATGTTCAATTTCTTTAGACTAAGTGAATCTAGAGTAATTGATCGTCTTTCGTGGCCTTTTTTGGTAATAGCTCTGTAAGTATTCCTTATTCCTTTAAGAGAAACATTATTTGAATAGAGTAGGCACAAACAGGGTGGTTAACATCTTGATCTGCCACCTCTTAGTGGTATGAATACCTGCTCTGGCCAGTCTTAATTTCTCTACCTCATAATTGTTAATCTTGGGTATGAGTTTGTTTCTTTTTTTTTACTAGTGTTAATTGTGTCTAGATTGCTAGAGGATAGGCTTTTAGGTAGTTTTGTGGAGTTGCAACATTGGTTTGGTGATTTTTTGGATAATTGGTGGTTATCTGTAATTGCTGGTGTGTTAGATTTATTTGTTTTTGGTTGGTTGTTGTTTCTATTTTTTTGTTAGATAATCGTTGTCAGTTTCTTGATTATTTGTTTGGTTTGTTGTTGTTGCTTTAGTTTGTGTTTGTTTGTTATCTGTTCTTTGTCTGTTGCCTTCTTGATTGCTTTATTGGTGTTTTATTTGTTGCTCTATCATGGCCATTATGATTTGGTCTTTAGATCAAGAGAATCCTTTGCATCTTCATGCAAATGATTCCAACTGTTCTTCTATTGTTTCTGTTAAGTTGACTTGAGTTGAAAATTATAGAATTTGGGCTAATGCTTAAAAACTCTGCAACTTAGGCATAAAATGGGTTTCATTAATGGTACTTGTTATAGGGTTGATTATGTTGCTAGTGTTCCTTTTCTTGAACAATGGGATAAATGTGACGTTGTAGTGTTAAATTGGATCTTAAGTTCTTTATCTCAGGATGTGTATCTGGTTCATGTGTTTTTGATAATGTTGCTAATGTTTTGAATGAATTAAAAGAAACTTATGATAGAATTGATGAGTCTATTGTCTTTAATTTGTTACAAAAAAATAAATACCTTTAACAAGGTGGTCTGTCTGTATCCGAGTATTATCTTAAGTTGAATTCTTTATGGAGGAAGTTTGATATTCTTACCAAACTCCCAAACTGTACCTATGAGGTTGGGGCTGAATTAAATGATCATGGTAAACTTTTAAAGTTGATGCAATTTCTTATTGGTCTTGATGACATTTATCAACCCATAAGAAGCATTCTATTGACTAGAAAATCCTTCTTGAAGTCTAAGATGCTTTTGTGATTATTTCTAGGGAAGAATCCCACAGAGGGATTCCTTCTAGTTATATGAAATCTGAAAACCCTCAAGTTTCTGCTTTTGTTTCTAGACCTAATGATAACAATAAAAGAAGGGGGAACTCAAATTGGAATAAGAATAATGGTAATAATGTGAATAAGTGAAATTATGATAGCCTTTTGTGTAAGAATTATGGTTTAAAAGGTCATACTATTGATAAGTGTTTTAAAATCATTGGTTACCCACCAGGCTTTAAAAGAAATCCTAATCTTAAACCCTCTGGAAATTTTAATAACAACAGAAACAATAGTGATGATGCCAGGGGCACTTTTATGGGTAACCATGATGTAAAAACATCCACTGGCACTTTGTCTTTCACTAATGAGCAGGTTTTTTAAACTAATGAATCTTTTCAATGAGAAGAATGGTTCTTCTGCTAATGCCAATATGGGAGGTAGTGGATTTTGTTCCTTTTATAATTGCAATGTGTTTTTTAATCAGAGTTTTTGTAGATTCTTATGTGCTAATCTGAAAATTAATAGAGTCAATTACCAATTTGGGTGGATAATTGACTCTGGTGCCAACCAACACATGACTAATAGTTCCGAAAGTATGTTTGATTTAGTTGATATTTCTGAACTTAACTTGACTGTAGGTCATCCCAATGGAACTTTGGCCAAAATTACACATGTTAGAAATCTTAGGCTTAGTAATAATGTGGTTTTGCTTAATGTTTTGGTTTTGCTTGATGTTTTGGTTGTGCTTGAATATTGTATTAGTTTGTTGTCTGTTCATAAGTTGATTAAGGATAGTAAATTGAGTGTTAGTGTTGATGAAACTACTTGTTATATTCAGGATTTGAAAAAAGAGACTGTTTTGGGGACTGGTAGTGAATCTGATGGTCTGCATTTGTTCGATAATCAGTCTAATAAGACTGATGTTAGTAATAATAGTAAGTTTTTTATGTGTCATGTTTCCAAAGATGTTTGGCATAATAGATTGGGATACCCTGCTAACCAGGTTTTAAAATTGTTCAAAAATTCTTTGAATCTTTCTAATGTGGATCATAATGGTCATTGTGAAGTTTGTCATAAGGCTAAATAGACCAGGGATGCTTTTCCATTAAGTTAACACAAATCTACTGTTTTTGGTGAATTAATACATTTGGATGTTTGGGGTCCGTATAAAGTGGTTATCGTAGAGGGTTTTAGGTACTTCTTAACTGTTGTTGATGATTTCATCCGAGCTGTTTGGGTGTATTTACTTAAGACTAAAGATGAGGTTTATGAAATATTTGTTGGTTTTTATAAGTTGGTTTTAACACAATTTGATAAAAGAGTTAAATGAGTGAGTTTTTTAATACTATGGGTATAATTCATCAAACTTCTTGTGCTTATACACCTCAGCAGAATAGGGTTGCTGAGAGGAAACATAGACACCTGCTTAATGTAGCTAAGAGTCTTATGTTTTAGGGGGTTTCCTCTTGTTTTTTTGTTTGTCTAAATGTATTTTAACTGCTACTTATTTGATTAACAGGCTTCCTTCCTTATTTTTAAGTAGCAAATCTCCTTTTTCTTTAGTATATGGTGAGGAACCAAAACCTTTATCACTTAAGGAGTTTTGGGTGTCTGTGTTTCGCTGCAGTGGTTAAGGGTTCTGATAAGTTTTCTCATAGGCTTGAAAAGTGTGTATTAATTGGGTATGCTAGTGGTAAAAAAAGCATAGAAGCTTTTCAGTCTTGAAAATAAAAATGTTTTGTTTTTCAGAGACGTCAAGTTTTATCAGACTATTTTTCCATATAAAATGAGTAACAATGAACCTGTTAATGAGTCTAGTGAAATTTCTACTTTAAATATCTTTGATCGCTATGAGTCAGAACCTGCAACTAATACACCTTTAAGACCCAATGATGATGAGGAAAGGCCACCTGGTAGAGATGGCAGAGTGCATCAACCAGATGATGGTGCTATCACAGACCATGTTGGACATGATGGGGAACACTTTGCAACTCCTATAGGCGATCAAAGAAAATCTGAGGGTAATGTTGGCTCACTCACCTATAGAGGTTCCTATTTTTCAAAATGAGTTGCCTAGTGTTACTAAGGAACTTGTTCCTAGAAGGTCTTAAAATATTCTAAATTACCTGCTAAGTTGAATGAATTTGTTTTAGATACTAAAGTTAAATATGGCTTAAATAGATATCAAAATAGTGTTAATTCTTGAGAATTATAGTTTTTTTTCAAATTTAAATATGTACAGTGAACCTTCCTCTTATGAGGAGGCTTTGAAAGATGTTAATTGGGCGAATGCCATGAATGATGAAATGCATGCATTGTATGAAAATAAAACTTGGTTTATGATTGATCTTCTAATTGGCATAAGCCAATTGGTTGTAAATGGGTGTTTAGAATTAAGTAGAAATCTAATGGTGAAGTGGAGAGATATAAATCTAGGTTAGTAGCTAAGGGATTTAGCCAAAAAGAAGATATTGACTATGAGGAAACTTGTAGTCTTGTGATAACAGTGAGCACTGTTAGATGCTTGATAAACCTTGCAGTCCAAAAAAACTGGAAGATTTATCAAATGGATGTTAACAATGCATTTCTTTATGGGGATTTAAAAGAGGAGGTTTACATGCTACCTCATCCAAGGTTTTTTAAAAATGGTGAAACCAAAGTTTGTAAGCATGAAAAATCTTTATATGGCTTGAAGCAAGCTCCTAGACAATGGAATCATAAGTTGTCTAAAGCCTTGCTTGAGCAGTCTAAGAATGATCATTCCTTGTTTATCAAGAACAAAAGATATGTATGTTTATATTTGTTAGTCTATGGTGATGACTTGGTTATTACAGGAAGTGATGTTAATGAGATTGAAAGTTTTAAAAGTTTTTTAAGCAACAAGTTTAAAATTAAGGATTTGGGTGAACTGAAATATTTCCTTATGATTGAAGTTTTAAAAACTAAAACAGGTTTATGTTTAAGTCAGAGAAAATATTATCTTGATTACTTTAAGAGTTTGGTTTATTAGCTTGCAGACCAGTGATGACACCTTTGCCTGAGAACATTGTTCTCAATCATAAGGAGTCAGACACTAACAAATTTATTATGAACATTATAAACTACCAAAAATTAGTTGGAAAGCTGATTTATTTGACTCATACTAGACCAGACATATCATACTCAGTTCATTGTTTAAGTCAGCATATGCATGCTCCCTTAAAATCATATTTTAATATTGCTTTAAGAGTTCTTAAGTATTTAAAACTTGCACCTAGGCACGGTGTAGAATTTTCTAAAAGGAAAAGTGATTGTATGATTACTAAATTTTCTTATTCAGACTGGGCTAAGTGCCATGTGACTAGAAGGTCTGTTTTAGGAAATTGTGTTTTGGTAAATTGTAATCTTGTATCATGAAAGAGTAAAAGACAGGCTACTCGGTCTAAGTCATCAACAGAAGCTGAGTATAAGTCTATGGCATCCACCACCTGTGAGATTATGTGGATTGTTAATGTTAGCCTTAAAATATGTCGGCTAATACGGAATTACATTAGTTTATATAAGCCGGACACGCGGGGACTAGAAATGTCAAGTGTAGTAAGTAGATCGTGTCCAGTGCTATATATATCCCCTCCATACTTCCATGGAGGGGTGAGGATTCATAATTTTGTAATAAGGTGTGTGTGTTTCTCTCTTTAGAAAACACACATCTTGGTCAAAACGCAATGAAATTTGGTCAAAACGCAATGAATTTTGGTCAAAACGCAATGAATTTTGGTCAAAACGCAATGAATTTTGGTCAAAACGCAATGAAATTTGGTCAAAACGCAATGAAATTTGGTCAAAACGCAATGAAATTTCTTCAAAACGCAACCTGCAATCAAAACGCAATGAACCAAAACGCAACCAATGTCAAAACGCAACCAATGATCAAAACGCAACAAGAAGAAAATCAAAACGCAACAAGAAGAAGTCAAAACGCAACAAGAACTTTTCCAGTTTGTCAAAACGCAACCTAGAAAAATACGACTTTTTCACCAAAAATCGCCTTATAATCACCCTTTTTGACCTTTTAACTTGATTTCTCTTGCACAATTAGCTACCTTATGCCTAGATCTTGCTTAATAACATAAACATTCACACATCTAAGCACAAAAATTCGGGTTTGATTTTTTTCTTTTGACTTCTTTTTGACCCACGAATTTGATCTTGTTGAACCACACGAATCAACCACGAATCCACACGTGGCTCTGATGCCAATTGTAGGATCCCAATATTTCACACAATATAAACTAGAGAGAGTTAGAGAGAGAGATGGATGGAGAGAATATGTAAAACACACTAAAGAGTGTGTGTAAAATAATTTCTTCCAACACCCTCTCCATGTGTGGAGAGGGTTTAAATAGTTCTTACAAAAATGCCCCATAAAACGGGCTATGGTGTGGGCTTACAGTGGGTAAAGACCCGGCCCACACCATAAATCATACGATTACTAATAAAAACTATGAGCTATGCTAAATGTAAGAAAGCATGGGGTGACCGAGTCTTTTTCTTAATCCTAACATTTTCTTCCGATTTTGATATCTTGATCATCTTGATCAGATTCTAGATTCTGTAATAGTTTAGATAGCCACATTAAAGGTATTGTAGTGTGTGTTTACTTGTATTGTTTTCTAGATAGCATCCGTGTTGGGGACTACTCTTGTCTTATGCAATTGTTGGTAAGCCCTCATTTGAGGACTTACCTTCTTGAATTGTTAAGAAATAATCAATAAGGGGAAGTCGGTTGGGTGATTTATTAGATATGTACCATTTTAACGGAAACCTATGTTTCGCTATTTAGGTCGTGAGTCGGTGACTAGAATGAAAATGATCATTTGATTCATAGATATCCACCAGTTTTGATCAATTAAAGATGGATATAGACATGTATACTTATTAATGAATACGATACGGATACGATTTGTCTCATCTATGGCATAGATTACCCTTTTGTTACTAAAAGTTAAACCTATACACATACATCACATAAAGATTTGAATGTATGTAGCACTTAATTAAAATAAAACAAGTTTGACAATCTTTACATCTTGTTTTGTTTTAGCTATATGATACACTTATTGGTAAATCTACCGTAAGCCTTTCCTCGTTTGAACCTCGCTCTTAATTTTAATGCTATGCCATCTTAAGGTGTTGCTAAATGGATGGATCTTATCAACGACCATAAATGATAAATAATAGATTGAACTGCCTAATCAGAATAATTTGGTGCTATCATATAGCTTTGTATCGGTTAAGTTCACGAGTTGGAGATTAGCGGACTCGAACTGCTGACATCCATTGCAGGGTAAACCAACGCCTCTTAGGTCCCCCGACTGATTCTACCACAGAGGCTAACGATAGAATATAACTCCCCCCCCCCCCCCCCCCCCCCCCCGAACACAGCTTACAAGTTTCATCGTACTGTGCTCTTCGAAGAGCAATTCTTCTCAAAATATCAGTCAAAATGTGCTGAATTGGAATCCCATTCTAATTCTAACCAAGGATTCTTGTGGTTCCGGAGGATTCAACTACATGAGAACCAAGAACGAAGAGCTTCCCCTCCCCCTTTTCATGTCTCATGGAGTGCAATTTAGTTTTTCTCTTATTCAGACTCAAAAAGCATTAACATTCTTTTGTCAACTTTATCTTACTAGATAAAAGTTTTATGTATATTCTCAATGAAAATTGATCAGGTTAAACTTAGAAGGTATTTAGCATTGTTTATATTGTTTTATTTTGGCTACTGTGCTTTTCTTAAAGCAGATTAATATTTTCTTCCCAGCTTTTTTTCTAAACTCTTTTTGTTTTTTTTTTGCTTAAGAAAATAATTTTTTTAAGTGTATCTGCTTTTTTAAAGCGCTTTAATTTTAAAATTATATTCAACCTTTTAGATTTAAAATTTAACATGAAATATTAAAGTTTAAATAAATTCTCAGTTAATGAACTTTAAAAAAAGCAGAAAGCAGTTTTTATAAGCGGGTTAGTACCTGCCTTTTTTGGGTTTTTTGTTCTAAAATTATATTAACGTTGTATCTTTAAATTTTAACATAAAAGATAAATGTTTAAGGAGATTCTCAGTTAATGAACTTTAACTAAGTTTTTGACATGTTGTTATCGATAAATTTGCTAATTATAGATCTATAGTATGTTAGAGTTTTTGATAGATCAATTGTACATGTCGTTTTTACGTTTAAATAACTTAAAAATATGTAACAAATGAGTAAAGTTTGTCATTTTACCTATCAATCAATTAAGTAAGATATTTTGGCAAACACTAGAAATGTTTATCTGCAAGTTTTAATCATAGTCAAATCCAAACATAATGTTTAGAAGCACTTATTTTTAGTCAGCATGAAAACACCTTTTTTAAGCAGAAACAAACAGCAATCTCAATCACCCATTAGAATTAAAACTTAGTAATTCCTTTTACGAGCAAAATTCTTTTGTATATGTTGTAGACTAGCTAAAAGACCTATGAATTGACGATATTTTAAAAAATAATATCAAGAATAATCAAAGTTCATATGATGAAATGGAAGAACAAAACAAATGAGTATTCATGTAGAAAAACAAAAAAAATCCGATGGAGAAACACGAAAAATGACCACCGTGTCAAATAATTACAAAAGAACATAAACTTAGATGAAAACGTATTCGAATATATGGTGATTTTGATTTATTGTAGAAACACGAAGACGTTCCAATGAAACTTTGGATAACTTTACCGGTCATTTGTTGTGCAGCTCGATGTCAATTTGTTGTATAAAATTAGACATATGTGGGTTTAAATTGATACGTGAATGCTCAATGTATATTAGCGGCTTTCCATGTTTAGTAAAATTATCCAATTCCGCACATACAACAACTCGAAAAACACTTCATCCGTCCCAATTTATTAGTCCATATTCCTACTTTGGGTTACTATCATGATTATCAAAGAATCCATTGTTGTTAGGATGGAATCTACGATTACCATAATCGTTACCCTCGCGACTTGAGTGATTCCCATTACCTATGATCGTGAATCCAAATTCATCAAGAGTAGTGGACATACTCGCGAATTTGGATGTGAGATGATTGATCGCACGATCCATGTCTTCGGTCAACCGTACCCCGCTACTAGCATGGGTTTGAGTAATATCTCTATCTTTTTCACCAGAATACCAAAATGCTATGATACCAATTGACGTAGAATGGAAGCGAGAATAAAGCCCTAACTAGTGTTTAACAAAATCACACAAATTTAAAGACTTAAACTCGTGTTTTATTGATAATTTAATAATTGAAAAACAATGTTGCTAAGCCCTATATTCATAGGAAAAGTAATCATTAGAAAAAAAGTCACATAAAAAAATAAAATGAACATAATCAATCCCTACACTTTTCTAATTAACGAAAACATTAGAAAACGATTTTACCCTAAAATACTTTAAATGTGGTGCATCTATAAAGCGTCGAATTTCTTGAACAGAGTGTGCCTCCCCAAAACACACTAAAATGCGACCTCCATAGGCGAAGCATCTTGCCCTTTTTTGACGGGTCACGTTTTGTTGGTCTTCTGTTAAAAGGTTTAAAATCATTTGCCATGCTTATGAAAGTTGAAGGGCTTATTTGCAATTATCTTTAGCAGCTAACAATTTTTTGTGCATGTATTATATGTTTGTAATGTGCAGGGACTAATCTGTAACATTGTAGCATATAAGCCAAAAATGTGAGCTAGGGTTCATTATTCACTTTCTCTAACAAAAGTTATACGTTTTCAGTCTTGTTTCCGGTTTAAGATCAAGTCGATATTTGTTGTTGTGTATTAAGTTTAAAGGTGTTGTAAGTGTGAGTGATAACGTATAGTATGAGCACCAAGCTTACTGGGCTTAGTTCATAATATACGTATATGGGCCCAGGCCGACTCATCTACTCTAGGAGTTTTTATAAAAAAAATCACTAAAAGGTTGTTGGTTAGGTGAGTTAGCTTCTTCTGTACCGTTTTACACTTCTTGTGCTCGTGTTGCTCCATATAACCTCCGCTAGATTTTTTTTCTCGGCCCATGTCCTCATCAATAGATGAACTAGCACTTAATAGAAATGGATATAATTATGGACAATGAAAACATAAATGTACATGACTGTGAATACTCCATCATCCACGTTCGTGATGATTTTTACTATTTTGCATAAAGATCAAATCACAATGGTGCCACGGTATGTATTTAAATGGCATGTTTCAACAATGGAATTTGTATGCAATAAAATCCTAAGATATTATTACCTGTGAAATGCATTTAGAATAGAAACAAATCAAACAATGACACTAACCGAACAAAGGTGATTCTTTTGCCACGTGCAGATTTTGCATACACATGATTGACATATAATAGAGTAGACTACTTATTATACTAGTCTAAAATAGCCGCCAAATAAGAACAAAACACTGAAGATGTTACTCGACAACACGTCTCCTATCCAACCGGACTATGACCGGAAAGCCGAGCTCAAAGCATTCGACGAAACCAAAACCGGCGTCAAAGGACTTGTTGACGCCGGTATCACTCAAGTCCCTCGAATATTCCACGTCCCTTCACCTCAAACCCTTAACTCCAACCAACAGCTTTCAAAACCAAGTCTTCCAACCATAGATCTTGAGGGAATCAACGAAAATCTTGTAAAACGAAAGGAGGTTATACAGAAAGTGAGTGATGCATTGGAAACATGGGGTTTCTTCCAGATTGTGAATCATGGGATCTCGAATAGTACGTTGGAGGAAGTAAAAAAAGGGGTTAGAGGGTTTTTTGAGCAGGATGATGAGGTGAAGAAGGAGTGGTATACAAGGGATTTGAGTGAAAATCGTCGTAAGGTGATTTATAATAGTAATTTTGATTTGTATGCTGCTCCTGTGACTAACTGGCGAGACACTTTCTTTTGCTCCATGGCTCCTAATCCTCCCGAACCACACGAGTTGCCGCAGCCTTGCAGGTTAGTTATTTGACTCGCGTTAGTCGTTATCGATAGAAAATAGGAGAGGTGATTAGTACACTACTATTATTCAGTCATACGCCATCATCAAGCACATGTTGTTGTGTATTTCTATTCCATATCCTAGTTTGACTTACTTTGCGCCATTTGTTTGTGAATTAAAATTTTGAATATCAAATATTGGACTAACAATTGAATTCATACATCAGATTACAATTAGACCAAGCTAATGTAACTTATGGGCAAGCAACTAAAGACCTTAAAATGATCTTTGATGGCGTCTATTAGTTTTGCATTAGACGGTCTTTATGTCTATCGTGTACACCTTGTTGACAGGCTCCTTCACTATAGACAACATATCTATTGATGTTTTACTATTAATGACTTTGGTGAGTTTTTGTTGAAAATTTGATTTGTCTGACGATACACATAATCAAAATTATAACTATGAAATGAAAAGTAAAAAAGTATCATACTTAAATATATGCTAGAGAAGTCGGGTATAGGCTTCAGCTATATATCTGAAATTTGACATTTATTTCGGAAACTCATGTAGAGATATATGGCCAAAGTACTCGAACCAAGTGTTGAAGCTTGGAGGTTGTGTGTTCGAGTTAATATCTGAAGCTCTTGGGCTCAATCCCAATCACCTTTTGGACATGGGTTGTGCTGAAGGGCTTGTTGTACTTGGGCACTACTATCCTTCATGCCCACAGCCTGAGTTAGCAATAGGCACCCCCAACCATGCTGACAACAGTTTCATCACAATTCTTCTGCAAGACCATGTAGGTGGCCTCCAAGTGTTTTATCAAGACCAATGGACAGATGTTCCTCCCATTCCAGGAGCTCTAGTAGTAAATGCCGGTGATCTGCTGCAGGCATTTCTCTTTCCCTCTGTCTCATTACTTAATACCAATTTGTTGTTCATATAAGTAAAAGTATAGGTTGCTAATACATGGTAATTTGCGGAACCTTTTCAGTTGATTACAAATGACAAATTTGTAAGTGCACAACACAAAGTATTGGCAAACAAGATCGGTCCAAGAGTATCAGTGGCGTCGTTTTTTTCAACAAGCGCAATTCCAACATTAAAAGTGTTTGAACCGATCAAAGAATTGCTTTCAGAAGATAACCCACCCAAATATAGAGGTACGACGGTGAAAGAATATGTAGATTACTATAGAGGAAAGGGACTTGATGGTACTTCTGCTCTTTCGCATTTCAAGATCTAGCTTGCTTTAGACATCATGGAGCCATCTTTTTCATGTTTATCACAGTTCTTCTTATGATGATGCAATTAATCTTGAAATGTTGTTCTTCGGCTTTGTGTGATTTTCCTAAACATTTGTAAGATAATCTGTAACTCGCTCTTAATCTGCAAGTGTTTGGTCACATATTAATTAAATACGTATATTCTTATAAACAAGTTTCAATCACATGTAGTTCCAGTCATCAAATGCTTTCAGTCAAAATAAGTGTTTTTCTGATCATTTAAAAAGTTAAAAATTGTGAGGATTTGGTGTGCCAATACTTGAGAGCTATTTACAAGAAAATTTGTACAATTAGAGCCTCCCGAGTTTTTTGTTGCTCATTGTTTTATTTGTTGTACGTAACAATGTGACCGCTGAAGGGTGACAAGCCTCCTACAGTTTATATCTTGCCATCACACTCGATGTGCTGTGCAATAGGCTAAAAAGCATTGGAACTAGCTTCTTTTTTCGAACAGTGCGGTATATATATCAAATAAAGCTTTGTGACTAGCTCTACGTGTAATTATTTGGTTTAACCATTTCAACGTATGCAAAATATCGGTTCAATTTTCTTTTATTTGCGTTTTGTTAGCTTGTACTTGTTTACACGTCCCTACTTTACAAATTCCTTCTATAAATATTGCTTGTTGTCGTTAGTGTTTGTTATTTTTAGGATACCTCGGCCAGTTGCAACATTGACAGTTTATTTGACCAAACTGAAATCACTAGGAAATACCGACAGATTTGCGACGATATCCTGTCATTAATCACAAGGAAATCACTATAAAAACGCACAATAATCGTGCACATGATCAGTAGGATATGTGTCGCAGTTCTGTCGTTAGTTTCTTCTTGGAGTGAAAATTAAATATAGTTAACCAAAGCCTACTATTCACATATACTTCGTATATATTATTAAGTTACCTATAATCACGGATCGTTTAATGAGTTTTCCATGAAGTTTCTTTTCAAAAGTCACCCAACTTGAGTAATAAAGCCCCAAGTATCATGCCATGTTAAACCATTCCTTTTTGTCACATCATAGTATCCTTTTTGTCACATCATAGTACGCCAACAGTAACATAAAGTCACAAACATCACTCACACCACCAAAATCACTCTCTTTCATAACATGTCATAACACTTTCATTTTGAGATCTATCATTTTATTTTATTTTTTATTTTTTAAACCAACTAAATTTTCATTCATTAAATAAGAAATACAAATTGACTAATATTTGGTGTTAAATTTGGGTTGACTCCATTAAAT
>BQNB010133011.1:0-18534 GCA_026074375.1 Tanacetum coccineum
AGTCATCCACATCCCCATCAACGGTGAAACTTTGATCATCCGAGGTGACCAAAGTAAAACCCGACTAAGTCTCATATCTTGTATAAAAACCAAAAGGTATATATCCCAAGGTTGTCAAGTTTTTGTAATCCAAGTAATGGAAAAGAAGTCAAACGAGAAAAGACTAGAAGATATCCTAGTAGTCAGAGAATTCCTAGAAGTTTTTCTTGAAGATCTACCTGGCCTTCCTCCTGTTCGCCAAGTAGAATTCCAAATTGATTTAATTCCAGGAACAACACCTATAGCCCCCAGCACCTATATAGATTACGCCTTCCAAAAAGCAGGAACTATCGAACCAACTTTAATATTAGCAGACCGAGGTTTTTTACCGAGGTCCAGTACTGTCATCCAAGGAGCTCCTGTCATATTTATTAAAAAGGCAAGATGGATCTTTCAGGATGTGAATCGATTACTGGGAGTTGAATAAACTTACTATAAAGAATCATTACCCATTACCCAGGATTGATGACTTATTGACCAACTTCAAGGTTCAGTGTGTCGTACTCGAAGATTGACTTTTTAAGATCAGGAGCTATCAGCACTGAGAGTCAGGGATGAAGATATCCAAGACTACTTCAGACCAAGATACGAACACTATGAGAATTTCAAGTGCAGCCCATTTAAGTTGTAACTAAGCCCTCTGTAATTCGGGATCTCATGGAAATCCGTTGTGGTTAAACAAAACTTGGATAAATTTGTATGTGTGTTCATCGATGATATTCTCATCTACTCTCGTAACAAAGAAGAGCATGCAAATCATCTGAGAATAATCTTGGAATTACTCAAGAAAGAGAAGTTGTATGCCAAGTTCTCCAAGTGTGATTTCTGGATTCGTATCGTGCAATTTCTTGGACACTTACTTTGAGATCCAATGGACTTCATGTTGACCACCGCCAAGATTGAAGCATCAAAATTGACCATCTCCTACCTACAGCCCACAGAAATACGTTAATAGTCTTTAAGGACTCGCCAGTGTATTATCGAGATTTATCAAAGATTTCTCAAAGATTGCAAAGTCTTTGACTGAATTAACCCAGAAAAAAAATAAGTATATTGGGGAAAAAGACCAAGAGACATCTTTTTAACTGCTTATTATATACAGAAGCATGTGAAAGCTTCAATGCTTAGCTTTACCAAAGAAATGATGATTGAGTCTGCTTACTGTGAGGCATCCCATCAAGGTCTGGGAGCGGTGTTAATGCAAAGAGAGAAGGTTATTGCATATGCATCCCGACAACTTAAGCTTAATAAAGAAAACTATACCACTCATGATCTCGAATTAGGAGCAGTAGTATTCGCTCTTAAATTTGGAGACACTATATGGATGGCCCAAATGTACCGTGTTTCACTGATCATAAAAAATCTTCAGTAATTCCGTTGAGCTGAAAGAGTTAAACATGAGACAACACGCCGTGGCTAGAATTGCTTTTGCAGATTACGTTGTGAATATTCGCTACCATCGTTGGAAAGGTAAATGTTCGTAGCAGAATTCCTTAAAGTCGAAGGAAACGAATCAAACCACTCCGAGTTAGATCATTAGTTATGACCATTCATCCAAACTTACCCTCACAAATTCTCAAAGCTCAAACTGAAGCACTTAAAGAAGAAACACCCCAATGGCTGAAAACTTACTGGATTGACCAATCATTTGAAAGTACGGTCCTAATGGGAACCCGATGTATCAAGAAATACGGAAGTTGGTTACCACGTCTTTGGTAACTAAGAAACTTTGATCAGCCTAGGTCCCATAAATCGAAGTATTCCATTCACCCAGGTTCTGACAAGATGTATCAGGATCTAAAGAAACTCTATTGGTGGCCTAACATGAAGGCAATCATTGTTGAGTATGTTGGCAAATGTTTAACATGCTCTAGAGTTAAAGCAGAATGTCAGAGGCCATCCGGCTTACTGGTACAAGCAGAGATTCCTATGTGGAAGTGAGAGAGACTAACAATGGATTTCATCACAAAACTACCCAAAACTTTAAACGGACATGACACAATCTGGGTCATTGTCGATCGCCTCACCAAATCCGCACATTTCATCCCTACCCGAGAGACAGATAGTATGGAAACCCTTACAAGATTGTACATAAAGGAATATAGTCCTCGTACATGGAGTGCAAAATATCTTTATCCTCGGATCATGACAGTCATTTCACGTCCAGATTCTGGCAATCATTACAAAGTGCTTTAGGTACTCAACTAGACATGAGTATGGCATATCATCCAGAAACTGGTGGGTAAAGTAAAAGGACCATCCAAATACTTGAAGACATGCTTCGAGCCTGTGTTATAAATTTTGGAAAAGGATGGGAAAAACACTAAACCATTAGAAATTGTCTTACAATAACATTACCATGCCAGTATTAAGGCAGCACCATTTGAGGCACTTTAGGTCGAAAGTGCAGATCACCTGTTTGCTGGGCCGAAGTTGGAGATGTTCAACTCACGGGACCAAAAATAATCCATGAAACCACTAAAAAGATAGTGTTGCAAATTCAACCAACCCTTCAAGCTGCAAGAGACCGACATTAGAGAAGTTATGCAATATAAGACGAAAGCCTTAGAATTCAAGTTGGGAGGGGAAAGAGCATGTTAGTTAAGAGTGTTTCCCGCGTAAAGGTGTCCATCCGATTCAAAAAAACTAGGAAAGCTTAATCCCCCGGTAAATTGGATGGACCATTCACAATCCTTGAAGGATTAAGCCCAGTGGCATAAAACAACATGGAGCCCTGAAGAGCTCAGTAATGTCCCAGACTCCGCAAATGACGTTTCTAATCTAGATAAATGATTATCTACGAATACTTGTCATTCCAATAAAAGAGCTTTGACTCGATGACAAACTCAACTTTGAGGAAGAACCAGTGGAGATCATGGATCGAGAAGTCAAGCAACTAAAACAAAGTCGTATTCCTATAGTCAAAGTAAGATGGAACTCTAAAATAGGACCAAAATTTACATGGGAACACGAAAGATTAAATTGTCGAAGTATCCCACATCTGTGTTCCAAACATCACTCCGAGCACCGACTAAATCTCAGGGACGAGATTTCTTTTAAGGGGAAGGGAGACTATACAATCCACAAATTTTTCATCAATGTAATACCATCAGTTAAATTAGATGCACTGTAATAGTCCATCTATTAAATTAGAATGCATGTTATATACCACCATTTTACATGATGGAAATTTTTGCATTATATCTCATTATGCCCAATGTAACTTGGCATCTCTAAAGTAATCGAGCTCACGCAATGTTGCTAAGTTTTTTATATACTAATAAAAATATATAATATATTACCACCAGAGCAATTAAAAAAATCCCCTAAGGACAATTCACTCATTAAAAGAATAGATAAATGATATAATACCCGTATATTTAACCGGGAAGAATGATCACCCGGGTCGTTTCCCCAACGACTTGTGAAATTGAAACAACGTTTTAATTCGAATTATGATTTGAATGAGAGAAATGATATTTCACTGGCTCTCTATTCTATGAAGCCTACTAAGACGAAACCTTAGTTAGTTCCAGTTGTCGCCCCAACTCTATTCTGAGAAAAGGACTTTGTGAATTTTCTTTCTTTGTTAATTAGTCGATGGATGGTGAATTTTAGTTTATGGGAGATTTTAAAAAAACGAGGACGTTCTGTAAGACGAACGAACTGGGACTGTTGTTTAATGTTCTAGGGGCAAGATGCTTTCAATGCTTTCCATTTTAAATTCTTAGCTGCTTGATGTACGCCTTGATGGAATACTTATTCACATGGTCTCATCGCCTCAAACTTCTAAAATGGAGTAAATTAGAGACCGGCATCTTAATTTCTTGATGGTTTTCATTCTAGTTTTCCTCACAATGGTCGTGAACTGTTTGGATCGTCCATTTGGCAGACCATCAGCCTAATATTGGTTTTGGGATGTGTGCATAGACTATGGAGCTACTCCTTTCATGAATTGTTCCATTCCTTGTTTTTGATTGGGATGGGTTTTGATATAATGTTTCTAGTGTCCTGGAGTTTCTATGCCGTTCTCTGATAGTAATGTATGTCGGAATTACGAAGAAGCTTCAACATTTAAAAAAAGAAATCCGCTCGTGGGTTATGGAGCGTAAGAAGCAGAATATGGGTAATATTTATGATATCAAATCCAAACTTCATGAGTTAGATGTGACGATTGATCAAGGGGAACTAATGCTGATATTCTGGCTTCTCGGTTGAATTTGATGAAGAATTTACAGAATCAAAGCGTCAGAGGCTCGTGACTATAGGCAGAAAGCTAAGATCCGATGGGCGGTAGAAGGAGACGAAAATTCTAAATTCTTTCACGGTATCGTTAATAAGAAACGGTCCAGCTTATCTATTAGGGGGATCTTGGTTGATGGTGAATGGGTGTCTGATCCGGTTCGTGTTAAGGAGGAATTCCGTTTACATTTTGCTAAAAGGTTCGAAGAGCCGGCAGTTAATCGGAGTAAGATCTCTTTTCAGTTTCCTACTCGCTTAAACTCTGATCAGGCTTTGGATTTGGAGCGCCCGGTTTCTTGTGACGAAATTCGTCAGGCGGTTTGGGGTTGTGGAGAAGATAAGTCTCCGGGTCCTGATGGATTTACGTTTGAGTTCTTTCGTAAATTCTGGGATATTATTGGCCCTGATTTTTGCGTTGCTGTCAAATGTTTTTTGATCATAAAGTTGTCGTGTTTCTGAGGGCTGCCATTCATCGTTTGTTGTTTTTCTCCTTATTTCCCAAAAACTCGGATCCGAAATTTGTGACCGATTTTTGTCCTATAAGTCTGATTGGATGTTTATATAAGGTGGTTACTAAAATTCTTGCTTTAACATTTTGTCGGTCGAATTATCTCAGGTTTGTTCCAGATGTTTCAAACAGGCTTTTTGTTCCGGGTAGTGGCAAATTCTGAGAGGTCCGCAATTCATTATTAATGAATTACTTGCTTGGTGCAAACACTATAAGCATCAAGCTATGGTGTTCAAAGTAGATTTTGCTAAAGCTTACGATTCTGTTCGTTGGGATTTACTGAAAATGGATGTTTAAGTCTTTCGGTTTTGGGGATAATTGGTGTGGTTGGAATTAAGGGCAGCCTCATCGGCAAGTAATAGGCGCTGTTTATCTTGGTTAATGGATCTCCTACGGCTGAATTTCAATTTTTCTGTGGTTTGAAGCAAGGCGATCCTTTGGCGCCTTATCTTTTTATTCTTGTTATGGAGTCGTTACATTTGTCGTTCTCCAGAACGGTTGATGTGGGCATTTTCAAAGGGATTCAAATTGGTAAGGTTTTCACGTTGTCTCACCTTTTCTATGCGTATGATGCTGTATTTATTGGAGAATGGTCCGACGAGAATCTTAGTCGGATCTTGCATGTTTTGCATTGTTTCTCTTTAGCTTCTGGCTTGAAAATTAATGTCAAAAAAAGTCACTTGCTTGGAGTTGGAGTCTCGAATGACGCTACGGTAGCAGCTGCCACTAACTTAGGTTGTGCAATTATGAAAGCTCCTTTCAAGTATCTTGGCGTTATGGTTGGTGGGAACATGTCGCGAATCGATGCTTGGGACGAAACTTTGAGTAATATGAGGTCTCGGTTGTCAAAATGGAAGTCTAAAACTTTATCCATAAGCGTGCGGCTCACGTTGCTAAAATCGGTACTTGGTTCTTCTCCTATTTATGCTATGTCTTTATATAAGGTGCCAAAGTCTGTTTTGTCTTCCATGGAAGCAATTCGTAGAAAATTTTTCTATGGTTCTCAAGAAGCTGATAAGAATATTACATGGGTTAAATGGAGTAAAGTTCTAGCAGCAAAACAATTCGGTGGTCTTGGAGTTTCTAGCCTCTTTTCTCTTAATAGAGCCCTTCTCATGAGATGGGTTTGGCGTTTTATTTTTCATGATAATTCGTTTTGGTGTTGTTTTATTTCGGCGATTCATGGTCCTTCGTTTCAGGTTCGATCTGGTACTTCGTTATGGAGAACCATTACTAGTGAGGTTAATGGAAAAAATGGTGAAAACGGGACTTGTCGAAGCTATTGATTCCTTAGTTCCCCTTGACGAACACTTAGCTACTTTTCGAGGTTATTAGTCGAGGGGGATTGAGATTCTTGGTTTTCTTAAGTGTTTACTTCATAACATTGCGTGAGGACACGACAATATCTTAGTATGGGGGATTTTGGTATGTGCTTAATTACACATACCATTTTCCATTAAAAACGGACTTAAATGACTAAAAACGTACCAAAAATACATTGTATTTGTATGTTTTGCATTTGTATTGTGCAGGAAACGGATATTCAAGAAAAAGACAAAAACAAAGCTAAAAATGACAAAACCGAGCACGAGAATGAAAAGAGCGTGAAAAGAAGCCAAAGTCAAAGCCAAAGTCAACCCCGACAAAGTAAAGTCAAGTCAAAGTCAAAGGAAATACAACTTCAGGGACTAAAGTTGTCAAGTTATCAAACTTGAATTCCAAGGATTTAAAGTGCAAAAAGGGTATTAATAACTTCAAGGGCTAAATCTGCCAAGCCCTTAAAGTTATACATCACAAGGACTTGTCTTGCAAGACTACATATAACTTGGAGGGGCTGTTTCTGCCAATTCTACAAAGTTTATGCCACAAGGACTAGTTTTGCAATAACACTTATATGGTTGAGGGGCCAAAGTTGGCAACTGATAGTAGTTTAGTATACTATAAAATATATAATAATATTCCAAAAGAGCAATTAAGAACTTTCTTAAAGTCTCCTTTAAAAAAAGCTCACTCTAAAGATATATATAATATATAATACATATATTTAACCGGGAAGAATGATCACCTGGGTCGTTTCCCCAACGACTTGTGAAATTGAAACCTTGCTTTAGCTTGGATTATGATTTGAATGAGAGAAAAGATATTTTTGAGTATCTATAACTACTAAATAAAAGCAACAATTAAAATAAGCAAACAAAAGCAATTAAACACTTAAACTAATTAACGGGAGCAAATAAAACGCGACAAATAAGCAAATAAGGCAAAACTAACTCTTAAAAATGCAAGCTAAATTTCTAAACCTAGATTAGGACAAAAGAAAATTTTAAGAAAAAGAAAAACATTTTTTTAATTATTTTTGAATTTATTATGAATTAAAAACTATTTTAATCTAATTAAATCCTAAAAAATAGTAAATAAAGTCCTAAAAATTTAGAAAAATAATTTTTAAATTTAGAAAAGTCTAAAATAACATAAAAACTCAGAAAACTATTTTTAACTATTTTTATATTTTTTATGATTTTTCGAAAATTAAAACCTTAGAAAAATGATTAAAATTAATCTACTAAATAGAAAAATATGATAAATTCAGGGAAAATCCTAAATGCAACAAAGTTCAAAGGAAAAATAAGAAAACTTACCCAGCTTATTTAATAAGCTGGATAATTAAGCTTATAAATCCTAAGAAAAATGATTAAAAATAATCTACTTAATGGAAAAATGTGAAAAATTCAGAGAAAATCCTAAATGTTAACAGGAACTTAAGAAAAATATTAACTACGAAAAGCTAAACAAATAAGCCCTAAATAAGCTTTAATAAGCTACGACTTATTAAGAAAAAGGAAAAGAAAAACAAGGTTATCTATTAAATGGTGCAAGGTATGATTGGATGAGCTATTGAAGCAAAGTGGTAAAACGTGTGTGTTGTGTGCTTGAGGTCTCGGGTTCAAGTCTGGCAAACCCTTATTTTTTGCAATTTTTTTATTTTTAAAATTTAAAAACTGAAACTTATTAAGGACACTAATCTAAGCACTTTTAATAAAACAACAATAAGCTCAAACTCAAAGATAAGCTCTCTAAGAGCTTATAAAGAAACTGTTACAGTAAGTGAGGGTTTAAGCTCACTTTGTTTTGTCGTGTTTAGACTTATAGAGCTTGTCAGTCAGTCATTTAATATAAGTGCTTTCATTTTGTTGAAAACGCATAAGATGTTTCTAAGGATGAGCTGGTATATTGTGAATAGCATAGAAATGTATGATAATAGCTGTCGTTAAATGCTACAAACCACTTTAATTCCTTAGATTCTGGAATTTTGTGAGGTCAAAAAAGCTAAACCAGGTACAAACACAAAGACTCAAAATTTAAGTTTAGCTCAAAGAAGTATCGTAATAAGCGCTATTTCAGATATCTAAGGCTGTTTTGAAACATAATTTCCTGTTATCTATAAGCTAATTACTCCAATCATTAAAAAACAAGGTCCTAAAGTGTGCTTGTGTAATCTAAATGTTTGTAGAAACTAGTTACTATGGAGACTAGTCTATTTATGGTTTTTTTTGTAAATGTTTAGATATGAAGTGTTTTAGAGCACTAAAAATACCGTTGTAAATAATGCGGTAATTTCTAGAAAAATAAGTCTTGTTAAGAAGTCGTCTAATTTATCTTCTATATATTTTGATCTATAAATCTACTGCGTTTTAAAAGATTATGATGACTTATTAAACTTTCCTTAGAACTGAGATTCAGTATAGTAGTTATACAGTGTATTTAACTGTATTTGTTAGATATGACTAGTGCAATTGTCAGATTTGGGTAGAATCCACAAAAGAAAATGATTGCAGTGTGGCCGTAAGGTGTGTTCAGATGTACTTTGCGCAGTTTGACTACAGACTCTTTGAATGTTGGTCTAGCTCTAATCAAGCAAGAACCAAGCTGTTGACTGCTGATGCAAATGGCAAAGGGGCAAGCACAAATACAGGATACCTTAAGAGGTAATACTGCACTTAGACACTCTGTTTGAGTGAGTCTAAATTCTAATCAAGCAAGAACCAAGCCTTGGATGGCTTGGTTCAAATTTTCACAAGCAAACACAAGTAGAAAAGGTAACCTGGTGCAAGAGCTTAAGATTAAGCCTCAAATTGATTTTAATCTTAAGCTAATCCTTCAATCCTTTTTAAAACCTAATCTAATATGAGTATCAAACTGACAAAGGAAAAGATCACAATTTAGTTTGACTTTAAAAGGTCAAACTGAGTTATACCAAACACTCCTTTAGAAAGCATAAAATCCAATTAAGCTTATGAAACTCAATTCCAAGTGATAAAACCTTAAAACCAGATTTCTAGAAGCTTATAACAAGCTTAATAAACACCAATTAACAACCTAATTTACCTAGGACTTAAGATCTAAGGGTTACACTACTATTTTTTGTTTTTATGTTATTATGACAAAATTGAAAGGAACTTATGATCTAAACTATATTAGCTAAAAACAGTTTAAAAGATGTAACTAATAAGCAAGAAGAGATGATATAAGACTGAAATAAGCAAGTAGATAAGCAGTTTAAGGAACTAATCAAATCTACACTATCAAGCAATTTTAAGCTAAAATTTAAGAACAATGAAATTAAATGAGAACTTGCCAAGCTTTAGCTAAACAGAAGCACAAAAATAAGCAGCTACAAGCTCTAGCTTATCCTTAAGGATAAGCTAGTAAAGTCCATAGAAGCCCTTCCATGATAGGCTTCTCTTCCAAAGCTTATATGTCCAAATAGTTAAGGTATTAACTGATTTTAAGGTTTAGGTATATTAAGATTAAACTTAAGCTCAATTATTAGCTTATAGACTATTAAGAGCTTATATGAGCTTATTAGAACAATAGCTTAACATTTGAGAAGAAATAAGAGCTTATGAGTGAAATTTTAAAAAAACATATGATAAAGTATTTAAGGGTAAAACTAGATTTCAATAATATAAAACTTGATTACATAACTTGAAAGGAAAATTACAAAAAGCTTTTAAGGTAAATTACATAAGCTAGAAAATCAAGCTAAAATTCTAAAACTAAAAACTACCACCCTTATGTGTGTGAGAGGTGAGTGCTTTATATAGCCTGCCAAAGAATGTTCTAGCCCCAAAGTTTGTTACTCCTTCCTTCAATTATTGGCCCTTTGATCATCTCAATGATTGGATCACAATTTTCCACCCTTGGATCATATCAAACGCACACGGATTGCCAACTTGGCAATCCGTTGTGAGACACCTTGTGTGCTTCTTTTGAGAGTACTTACAATGTAAAAATCCATCCCTTGTGTGCTTTTAGCCTTCCAACGTGGCATACCCCATGTGGGTTTGGACCAATGAGCTTGTTTGATGATGCAATGACCCTGCACACGTGTTCTTCTTCCCCTGAATTGTCTAAATTAACCTTTAATTAAGAAAAGCCCTTTGATTTTGACTGTGTGGTAAAGTTAGGAAAGACGGGTGAACAGTAACCATGTTCTTGGCGCCATTTCTCTTTTTATAACTGAAAGGGGGTAAAAATGGGTGTGAGTTTGGGGTAATTACAAGACTAGTCCTTGTCTTTGGTTTATGAAAGTTTAGGTATAAAATGACTTTCATTTTTGGCAGGAATGGACCCTGTGGTTTAATAAAAGGTAATGGGCTTTAGGAATTGGGCTTTTGTTTTGGGCTTTGGATCTGGGTAACGTTTTTGATAAGTTTAGGGCCCATTAAGCCTTAGGGACCATTTGTGTAACTTTTGGAACTTGGGGAACTTAAATGGAAATATTAGGATTTTTGTCTTTTAGTGGTTGACTTCTGTTGACCAAGGTTTGACTTTCTTTGACTGAAGCTTGACCATAGTTGACTTTTCTTGGCTTTGAATCCTTGGCTTCTTTTGTGCTCTTCTGATTCCCGTGTTCTTGTTTGTTCGTTTTTTGACGGTTTTCTTGTAATTTTTGTCTTATCCGTACCTGCACACACAAAACACAAAAACAAGTATATCTTTGTCATTTTAAGTCTATTTTGGGTTATTTAGGGTCATTTTTGGTGTTAACAGATATGTGTATTTTACACTTATCAAAATTCCCCAAACTAAACGATTGCGTGTCCTCACGCAATATTACATGCCTTATAACCAAATACCTCAAAACTTCCCCAAGCTAAACCTTTGAAAAGTAGCAAAGATTTTTGTTAAGAGAGCTAAGAGATCACAAGTTATAAAACACCCGATTTCTCATTTTCAAATTTTTTTTTATATGATTTTTTTTAGACTATCTCTCTACAACTTATTCTTGTGTTGACATAATGTAATGTTTTCATTACCTTTATGGTAACTTTAAGGATCATGGAACAAAAAGCACGATTAAGTGTCTAAAAGATAACTTCATCATTCCCGATTTTTTCACTTTTCCCATACTAAGCTTAAAAATAAGATCACCGTTAAGTACGAGCTAAGATGCTAAGACTACTTATAATTACAACTTGTGAATTTCTCTTCCTGACATAAATCATATATTTAAGTGTGTGTGCTCAAATTAATTTAAACCATTAAATCCACATATTTAGATAGTTAAAATCCGACCAAGCTTTACACATGGGCCTTTTGGGCTAATATGTTAATAACTTAGTAAGATCACAACTCAAAGCAAACAAAAACCTCCTTAGCTAAGACATCGTTGGTTCACTTGCCCCATAAATGACTTTCTTCTCTAGCATCCCACCGTCATCGGGTAAGTGCTAAGGTTTTTGACACCCCATCCGGAGAATAATAATCGAGACGCATGAACTTTCGATGAAAAAGCCTTGTAGACTTTTGCAAATTTTTGGTTCAAAAGAATACTTTGGTTTTAGAAAAGGAAACTTTTACTATTTATTTTCTAACTTGCAACATTATTATTACTATTTACATTATTAGGCTAGGAACCGGTATCACTTTTCTTTCGACGACACATCGGCCACGCCTCCGACAAGAGTCCGTGTACTTATTATGATACCGACCCTAAATATACATCCTCCACCCTTTCTTTCGATGTCACATCGGGAGCGAACCGACAAATGCCCATGTACTTTATTGCGATGGAGTTTGTATATTAATTATTAACACTAAGGATTTATAACTTGCATCCTTTTTATTCACCAACTACATTTTTTCTTTTTCATCATCATTTTTTTAATAACTACATTTTTTATACACTATTTTTGCAAATAGAAAAATTTCGTTTTAGAAAACCAAAGTATAAACTTGAACTAAAATTCTTATTTATAAATGATGTTGACTTCATTCATAAAGCTTTTTCTCTAAATATGTTGATTAGACTTTTAAGAGTAAAACTCTAATTTGTAAAAATTAAAGAGAACACGTATGATTAATCATTTTAAGAACTTTTGGGAAGAAAAACCACAAGTTATTTTTATAAGCTTTTAAGTTTTCCAAATAAACCTTGTTTAGCATCCTAATTCGTAATCAACACTATCATTTCTTATTCTTTGCAATTTAAAACCTCTAATAAAGAAATTCGCAAATACTTAGCCTATATAAAATCCAACTCGGCATATTTAAAATCTACTTGAGATTAGCACAAGTCTTCATTTACTAATGATTTCAAGTCTAGCATGTTTAAAGTCTACATGAGACTAGCACAAACTATCATCATTAATTGTTAAGGGAGAAAGCTAGAACTCAACACGTTCGATCGGGTCAAAAATTACTTCTTATTCTCACCAACGGAAAACCTACATTCGTGTCTTAACACTTATTTTTTAATCAACTACTAATATATTTTTCTCTTTTGTTTTTTTTATTTTTTTTATTTTTTTACTACAAATAAGAACTTAAAAATTTAAAATTTTTGCTATTTTTGTGGGAAAACGGGTACGTGAGAACAAAACAATAAGCAGGCAACATCAAATCGATAGATTCCCTCCCCAAACTAAAACGAAACATTGTCCTCAATGTTTAAGGTCGGGTTCTACAAAAATCTAAGCCGTTTATGAATTATGCAAAGATAAACGTGAATCGATAAGATGAAAGGATATCGGATCTCCCCAAACTAATTTCAAACAAAGGATAGGAAGCTCGAGTGAAACGGGACACAACACCGAACACGAGAGTCTTCAGAAATTGTTGGTTCAATCCTGCAAAAATCACAATAAACAACAAACAACGGAAAACGGTAGAGGCTAGTCTCAACACATCACAACACATTATTTAGAACAATAGAAAATGGATAAGCATGGGGTGAACTCCCACGAAGCGGCTTGTTTTTGGTCACCGAGTCACAAGCTCGACTCGATCCCTGAATTTATTCGTCCTTAGGGAGAGCAAATGGAAGAGAAAATCTCAATCGGGCTTTCATTAATGTTTGGACAAACATTAAAGCATATGAAAGTTCCATCCCGATGAGATGCCACCGGCTTTAAGTGGAGATGCCGGGATCAAAAATGGTGTCTTCACTCCCGAAGGAGAAAAATGAAGAAAGAAAAAGAATGAAGGTCAAAGCTGAAACAAGGGTGGGAAAGGTGGGTAAAATATCGGCCATAAAATCATGAGGTTTAGAAACACCCTTAAACACTTTGGTTATAATTTAGTACTAACATAGATAACTAAAATACTTATAGAATTAGGAGTTAACGCTCTCGCTCTCAGTGATCGACACCTGACTTACCAACGAAGCTACATATTGACCGGGTACACTGCCCGTTAAAGTGTTGTTTTTAGGTATAGTCGACATAAAATAAATAGTAAAACTTGATAACATAAAATACCTACTCACAACGACACATCAAGTTTTTGGCGTCGTTACCGGGGAGTTAAGGCTGTATTTAATTCTTGTATTTAATTAGAGTTTTAGATTAAGTTATATATAATTTGCATATTTGTGTGTTTTGATTTGTGTGTTTAATTTTCTGCAGTTATATTTTTGCTATAGAGTGTTTTGTGTGTTTTCTGCATTATTCCCAAAGTACTGTAAAAAATTTCAAACGCAATTACGTCGAATTTAATTTATAGATACGGCGTAAATTATTTTTATTAACCAATACACGTATTCGACCTATCATCATAAGTTACGTATTCATTTCACTGAATACGGCATATTAAGCTATTTGACAATTTTCTTTTCTAGCCAATTTATTACAAGTTAAAATGGGCGACGCCAAAATACATGGAAGTATAACAGAGCTTATGAGAATAAAAAAGCTCGTAGGGTGGTAAGTTATATAACTGGGAAACAGCTTACATATGGTAAGATCTGGATAATGAATACTTCACGCCTCGGATCCGTTAGAAACTGAATTCCAGCTATTGTTTTTAACGAACGTTAACAACTGACTCAACACACTACGTGAGAGCCTACGGTAAGTTCTCTAACAAGCGATGAAATACGACTTTAGAATATCGTTTTGACGAATCCGACGATGGAATACTACACTGTAATTTTTTGACAAAAACTCGTTTTCCTCACAAAATAGATTTCTGATAATGATTTGCAAACGGATTCTGAACATGATAATGAAAAAGTCAATAATGCCTATTGCTTCCATCACCGAATCAACAGTTCAGGTTATTTTATGATTTAGACTTCTTAAAGATATCAAAAAAGAACGAGAATGAATTTCCAGCCACTGTTTACAATGATGCTCAAACGTCCAAATCAGATTTATTAACTGAACCAATTTTAAACCCTCAACATATCGATGAATTTAATTGAAAGATGAAACATCATTGTCCGAATGTGACGAAGAGAAACAAAACGTTTTATACTTTAATGATCTATTTTCTTTTAACATAATTTATCCCAATGATTCAAAATCAGATAGAGACAATGATGATGATAAAATCGATATTGAACAATCTTCGGGGGATTTATCTGTCAAACCGTTACCTGATGTAATAAATACCGATGTTGGTACCTATGCACATGGGTCAAATAAGCTTTTTGAAACAAGTCAAGATACATCTAATAAATTTTTCAAAACTAAAACTTTTATCAAGGAATTAAATGTTAATATCATGACTTGGAATTATCTTAACAAAGGGATGTCATTCATTTTCCTAATCAAGAATTTGTATGTGCCATTTGGCATTCCTGTTCCACCCCAAATTGTTTTATAAGGATGAGATTAAATTGGGGCAAGTCTAACTTAAAGACTTTTCTGTAAACAAAAGTGCAGTACCCACGGAGACAACCCGAAATGAATTTTCAATTTTTATCGAGTCTGTCTTCCCAAGCTGTCTATACGGCGTATCCAAACCCCATGGATACGGCGTATCGACTATCTGGACGTTATCCGGTTTTTATTTTCAGCACAGTCTATACGGCGTATTCTTTAAACAAATACATCGTATTCGATACAGGTATCAATACGACGTATCCTAGGGAATGGATACGGCGTATCGACTTCCTGTACAGTTTTAGGTATTTATTTCAAGTCTAACCAAACGAATACACGAAGATATAATTGCATTTGTTTTCTGAGAATTTACACAGGACCTCGTGAAAGAAATATCGACGGAATATTGATGGAGAATTTATAATATCGGGAGATCCTGAAGTGTTGGAGTCTTGAAACTTCAAGGCGGCTGTTCAACACAATATTGCTCATAAACGCAACTTAGAGAATCTACCGAGCAAATATCAGGGGAGTTTCTCATTCTAATTCTTTTTAAATTCCCGTATTTAATGTTTTATATATACGACAAGGACGATGTAAAAATCAAGTGAGTGATGGAATTAGAAAGTTTACTTGGTCCGAATTTCACAATTAAAAGTGGCTTAATTATGCTCAATTTATTTAAAGCATTACTTTTGTGAAATTACTTGAGATAACATAACCCGCACACTAATAACCCAAGATTAAATTGTGAGGGATTTACCCTGTCGATGATTCCAAAAGTTTACCCAAAATTCCACAAAATTATGAGTGGGGTTCGGTGATGTTGTAGACTTTAGAACTTGGCTTGGTATATCTATTCGAGACCACAATAATGAGTATTATGGATTTAATTGGAGTAACTTGTTTAAATTGGTAAATTTTAGGATTACAACCAAATCGCCTTTACATGTTGCTTATTAACTAACTACACCGGTTAGTTAACCTCCCGTTAAACCCTTTTCCACTCTCATCTTTAAAGTGATGATCCACTAGAACAACCCGTAGAGCCAATCCTTTAGGAATTTACACCAACTATTTGTTTCGTTACACCCTTACACCTTAACATACCCTGTTAGATTATGTTTAATTTACAGTTGCTAGTTGCTTAAAGTGTAAAGTTTATATTTTCCGAGTCTTGTGTCATTTTCTATCTTTGGTGCGGTTGGAAATTTGCACATTGCAAATGGGAATGTATATTAGTAGTCAAAACTCATGTGATTTTACTACCGTCACAATTATTGGTAAATCCGAAGAACGAAGAATTATCGAAGGAATTATTATGATCGTGAAGATAGTGAAACTACACTGAGATTTGAGGTATTTGTTAAAAAAAATCAAAAAAAAGAAAGAAAGAAAAATTGCAAAAAAGAGAGAGAAAGAAAGTTTAAAGATAATCGTTTCGCAAAAAGCATTACCGAAGGAATTATACGAAGGAACATATTCGTTGCAACTTCCATAAAATCAACGATGTAAGACGTATGTGCTAATTTGGGAAGGTATCGCCACTTATCCTAGTAAGTATATAAAGTATTGGATGATTGGGAATATTAGATCGTTAGGGAACACCAAACTTAGGTTGTTGTTTTTGATCTATATCTATGACATTGTAGATAGTCGTGTCCTTTGTCTGAAAACGGTAGTGAAATAAGTGTCCTAGCAACTTGTACTTAGGCCTTAACTATTTTGATTCTTGATTTTATTTAACAATAATTTACTTCCCTCTCACCTAATGATTAGCCACTGGTTTTACGCGAATGAGGATTCATATGAACATGCATGTCTATCTCGGCGTTCCGTGAGTGTATGCATATCTTGTACCTCGTTGGTTTACGACTTTTGGTTAATTAGGAAGTTCCACCCTATATCATTCTTCAACCTCACTGTTGGTTAAAATTCGAATGGGGATGTTGATCGACACACATTACTATCCTGGCGGTTTCGGGTGTGTAACTTGGCATCAGCTGCCTTGTTGGAGTGGTTACTTCTTGTGAAAGATTAGGAATGAGTCAATCGTACTGCCTTTTCCATACAAAAACCCATATTTACCTTTATAAACTTGTTACTCCTTGGCTTTAGTAGTTGAGATGTGTATCATTGCCAAGCTTATGATAGAATACTCATCACGATCGAACAATTAAGCGAATTAGTTACATGTTACCACATAGATTAGTTGAGTGATTTGAGTGTTTTCATCTTCCTATTTGCGATGATTGTATGGAGTTGTATACTTTTTAATAGATCAATAAATGCTCTACCGGAAATATCCTTAGGGATACATTTTTGTAAACTTCTAAAGGATACTTGAGGACAAGTAGGATTCAAGTGGGGGATATTTGATGACATCAAATATACATTTTGGAGTAATTGTTATGTATCAAAATCTTTACATTTTCATGGGTGAACAATTTAAGCTACGGGCTTCTGTAACAAACAAGTTTATTTAATCCAATGTATCATTTTCAAACGACTCATATAGAGGTCGTTCTCATATCTTATGTTGTTGATCTATGAAGTAACACTCTTAGACCCATATTCTGTTGCGACCCATTTTGGGGGTGTTACATATACGACGTATCCAAGACTTTGACGAATCAAAAGACCATTGCCTGACTTTGAAGAATATGTCGTATCCACATCAACGATACACCGTATATAATACATTGGTCAACAAAGAAGAACCAACTGATTTCACATCAATACACCGTATCCGGCAAGAAGATACGGCGTATTCGTGCCTACACTTCATAGATAACCACGAAGGATTGAAGACCCAATACGCCGTATCCACGAGCCTCTATACGCCGTATCCAAGGTTTATTAAACACTAAAAGATTCTAAAAGATATCAACGTGGTCCTTACTCCAAGAAATCCCTAATACGTCGTATCCCACATTGCCCGATACGGCGTATCGACCAGTTTCTAGACTCTATAAGTACAAGACCCTAAACTCAATTTTAGGTATGCAAGTGAATCCCTAAACCACCAAGTCGACCAAGAGACGAATAAAGGAGCATAGAAGGTCAGAAAACAACCTCAAGATCATAGAAAAACTCTTGTAATCTTCGCACAACCAAATACGCATTTGGCGTTCGATTAAGGTTTCTTTTCTTTAATCGTTTATATATGAAACCGTATGAATTTTTACAATGACTATCGGCTGATACCTTTAGGTATCAACCATGTTTATGAAGGTTTGATGTTTGGTTTGTTCATCTCAATTGCTTAATTTATCATTGATTGTTGATTATTATTATCAATTTATACTTGTTTACATTCTTAAGTATGCGACCTATCATTCAACTGGGTCTAGTCCTACATATTAATGCGCTGCAACTTTGGTGTTGTTTGGGCGTAGGCTAAGAGTCTGAGATAACTCTCCATATTGCAATTTATATATCTAGAATCATAGGATCACAAATATTGACCGATCCTTGCCTTTAGTTTAGTGAGCTTAGTTGAGCCATAAGGTGACCCTGGTATCAATGAGTACGTTCTTATTCCATTGGTAAGGAATCAGACAGTGGACTACTAGTATATAAAGAGCCGTTAAGCAGTAAGTGGGTAAAGTCTCCATGAGCTAGGGTTTAGTAAGA
>BQNB010133013.1:0-18534 GCA_026074375.1 Tanacetum coccineum
ATCAAATTCATAGATTTCATCTTATGTGGCTTGAAACCAGCAGTCTTTAGTAATAGCAGAATTAAAGTTTTTCGGTTTGACTTTGGTCAGAGTTGTAGAAGCACCACAAAGCATCTGTAGCAAGCTGTTTCTGAGTAGATACCGGTCGAGAAGGGTTCCCAATAATATTGTCAATAGGATGAGAATCAGTCCATTTTCGGAGATGTTCATGAGGCTAAGTGGATTGGTTGGGTTTAGCTGTCGTGATTACCCTAGACGATTGCTTTAGAATTCGCGTCTGGGGCGAACACATTGATAAATGGTTCGGGATCAGCTGCAGTAAAAGGATTAACTTTAAAAGATTGCTCAGATGCAACATCATGATGTACCGAAGAGGATTGATGATCTGAGGATGATGTTAAATGACTTCCTGATGGTGCATCTTGATCATAGGAGATGGATACTGATGGACTGGTTGAATTAACCGGGACTTGATCTGCATTAATAGTAGGAACCTGATGATCACCCGATGGAGTAAAATATTCATCAAACATTGGTTGGAATAGCAACTCCAATTCTTTATTGGTGGGAGGTACATATGGTATAACTGGAGTAGGATTAGGTACGAGCCCTGAACTTATAGGTCCATGCATCAAAAGGTTAGGTGCGGGTCCCGGACTGGAGTGTACAGGATCCGTTTGCTCAGTCAGCTCATCGAATTGAACGTGAATAGTTTCCATAATTCGTCGGGTTCTTTTGTTGTAGATTCGATAACCTTTCTTGCTTGGTGCATAGCCAACGAAAATTCTAATATCAGCCGTTGGTTGTAATTTTCCAAGGTCTTTACTGTCATTTGTAGGGTAACAAAGAGCACCAAAGACATAGAAAAAGGTAAGATCAAGCTTCCTTGCATGCACCAGCTCATACGGGATTTTGTCATGACGGGTGTGAATGAGGGATCGATTTTGGGTGTAACAACCAGTAGCCACAGCTTCTGCCCACAGAAACATTGGAGCCTTGAAGAATATCAGCATTGTCTGAGCAGCCTCTACAAGAGTACGGTTCCGTCTTTCGACAACTCCGTTCTGCTGTGGAGTCCTAGGAACTGTCTTTTGGTGAAAATTTATGACATGTTCATAATATTCAGTCAAAACTTTATTGACAAACTATATGCCATTATCGGTATGGATGTTTCTAACAGTTTTGTTGAGACCGACTTGTGTTTTCTTTAGAAATTTAATGATTACCTCCGGGGTTTCATCTTTTGATCTCAAAAACTTAACCCAAGTGAACCGAGAATAATCATCAACAATGACTAAGATGTATTTCTTCCCGTTAATTATTTGCACCCGCATTGGTCCACATAGATCCATATAAAGGGTATTAAGAACTTCCAAGTTGGTGTTTTTAGTTTTGGGTTTGTGGGTATGTTTTTTTCCCTTTCCTAGTTGACACGCAGAGCAGAGATGATCTTTCTCAAACTTTAATCTAGGTAATCCTCGTTCTAATTCTTTTCTTGCAAGGTCATTGATGGTACCAAAGTTCAAGTGGTTTAAATGCCGATGCCACAACCATGATTTGTTCTTGGAGGCTTTGGGTAACAAGCAAATTGGAGAGGACTTCATCATGTCTTCAACCGAGATAGTGTACAAATTAGAACCACGAGAACCTTTAATTAATTCAACACCATCAGTATCGCGAACATAACATGAGTGCTTCCTGAATGCAACTTCGAGATCAGAGTCACAAAATTGTCTGACAGAAAATAGATTATGTCCCAATCCTTCCACATAGTATACCCTGGAGATCACACTGTCACCAATCAAGTAATCTCCATAACCCATGATAGCACTAAAGTGGTCATTCCTGAATCTAACTGTACCGATGAACTTTTTCATGAAATTCCTGAGCCGTGAGCGATCCCTCGTCATATGTTTTGAGCAGCCCGAGTCCAAATACCAAAGGACGATCTGTACGACCTGCATTTGAAAACAAACAAAGATGAAGAGTTTGGAAAGTTTTATCCCCAATTTTGGTTGGGTTCCTATTGGTTAGCATGAGAAATGGCCTGATTCTCAGGTGAAGTGGGAAGGCGAACGAGAACTGCCTGGTACTATTGGTTTCTACGTTGGTATCTAGTTAGTCATTTCTGAGCTGTGTGACTTAGTTTCTTAGTTATCATAGATTTACTAGTACTAACGTTTTCAGTTTGCGTAGCATGCACGACTTTGGGTTTAGTGAGCCTAGTTAAAGGGCATTGTTCTTCTAAAGTGAATATTCTTCTCGTGGGCCTCCATTGGTAACCAACGCTGGTAAGCACTTTTCCTGTTGTTTTCCACACATGCTTAACTTGCTTAGGTATCCAAACTTGCTTAACTTTGCGCACAACATTTTTAACAGAGGGGGATGCATTCACAGAGTGCAAATAAGTAACCACACACACATCATGATTTGCGGAAATTAAGCATTTGTTACATGTTTGGCAAACAGAATGAGAATTCGAATTAATTACAGTACGCTTAGAGCTAATACTAGAATCAACACGATTCGTGGTTTTCAAACTAGACTTATTGGTGCTAGGGTGTTCTTCTAATTGCTTCGTGTTGACACTCTTAGCCGGCAAGATCCTATTTTTCTTGGTATTGTTCCTAGGTTGTGATCCGCTAGCATCAGTGCAACTGTTTACTCCTATAGAAGGAGGCACAGGGACATTAGTCTTCTGAATGTACAGTTTCTCTACACGTTTGTGTGTGTTACTAGTGGACGTTTCACATTGGTCCTTAAAAGTAACTTGCTTTTTCCTAGTTAAAGGGGTAGCAGCATGGTTTTTATCTTGTTGATTGAAGTCTTTCGGACAAGTGTCAATCACATATTCTAACAATTCCTGAGAGTGTTTAGTGTAAAGGCAAGCAAATGCAAGTGAGCTATCTAATGGTCTTTCAACCTTAGCTTCCTTTACGATCTCACAAAGTGTTTCCACACTTTCCTTAAGGTGTTTGAGATAATCTAGATGCACTTCCCTATTGTTCCTATTGCGAGGGGGAATTGGTTCAACATCTATCGCATACCTACCAGTGGCAAGAACTCTTGGTTTTACAGAATCCATAGTGATGCATTTCAGATTTTCATGTATTTGGGCTTTCAGATTCTCATTTTCAGTTAACAAGGCAGTTGTTTGTTCGATATGTTTAGCACGCATGACCTTAATAGAATCATATAATTCCTTGTAATTCTGCTTAATATTTGCATTCTCAGTCCTAAAAAGCTCATTTTGTTCTTGGAGAACTGTGACTTTGTTAGTTAATTGAGTGATCTGAAAATCTAAGGCCCTGAAATCAAGAGTACGGTCGGTTTCACTACGGGTCTCATTTAATTGAGAGATTTGCATCCTTAATTTTTTGATGGCGTTGTCTTTTCCTTGAATGGAAGCTTTCATTTTTTCGATTACAAAGACTGAGTCAAAATCAGGTGCATCTCGAGCGGGTGGAGATGTGTTGTTTCCAAAACTATCTTTAAGGTTTTGATATTTTAACTGCTGATTTAAGTTATTTACCTCAAGATTGGAAAAATGTTTTACTAATTCAGTATGATCATCCTTTTGAACCTTATCAAGTAATTTAGAAAGCTCGGCTTCTAGTTCCAGACAACGTGCTTGAACAACAATGTGGGCAACATGCATTTCAGTAAATCTAGATATAGTAAGCTCAGAATTCGTTGCAATATAAAACACTTCTTTGGACAAGCAATCGACAATTAAATTATCATTAGTAATGAGGAGATTTTTCCACTCAATCTCATCATGCTTCCTATTTACAACATTTTGGTTAACCTCAGCTTCCAACACTTTCAAAAATTTCTTTCATTTCTTTAGTTTTGAGCCTTTTGAATACCCTTAAAATATTCTTTAAGTGTTTTGAAAAATGGAATGACATCGGTGAGATAACATTCCTTGGTTTGTTCAAAACCCATTTCCTCTTCAGTGAGCCCCGTTGGTGTAATTCTCTTTTTACATGTTTTTTCAAATTCCGAAAAAAGTTATATAAGTGCAAAAATATTAATTTTCACTTGAATTTTTGTTGGAAGCACCTCGGGGACAAGCGTTACAGGTGTATTTAGCGGATACACCATCAATACTTTGATTGGTCTTGAGGCGGTGGTCTAATTTTTGAGAGCTTCTTCTTTCATCTTGATGAGATCTTGAGACCAAAATATTTGCTCGGTGGTCAATTGCTTCTATGGTGTGAAGGTCGCTAAATAATTCTCTTTCGAGTAATTAGGTGGTGCAATCTTAACCTTATTAGTCACACACCCAGGGTCTTTCATTTTGTCATTCATTTTCCTCCTAGTAATTTCAGCTATCTCTAGGGTATCCTCTGTGTTGTGCACTATAGCCGGAACATGATTGTTTTTGATAATTTCATAACCATTATATAGAGCGGGCTGAAGTTGCTTTGCATGGGTGAGGCATAAAGGGTTCTTGTAGCCAATAGCTACATTATTCTGTTCATTATAATAGGGCTTTGGTTTACACAACATGTGAACTGTTTGAAGAGACTGATCTTGTTTGTATAATTTATCCTCGACCTTTTCTTTTAAAGCTTTCATGTCCAAAAATTCTTCAAGGTATTAGTTTTCTTTCTGTTTAAAATCCTTTTTCAAAGACGTAACTTCTTCTACCATTGACTTGTTATGGTTGATGGTAGAATCAATTTGCATGTTTACAGAATGAAGTTCCTTTTTCAGAGTTTCTTCCTAAATATTACGGTCAGTGATAACTATTCTTAATTGTTCATCAATCTTTTGTTCTCTTTCCGTTAATTCAAACCTGGCCCGTCTTTCATACAGTTCAACTTGTTCCTTATATGTTGCAAGTTCAGCAGTTAATGAATTGTCGACTAATGTGTTCTGTGTTATGACTGAGACGGTTGGGCATGCGGTTCATGCATATCATTAAATAGCATCATGTATGCATCATTTGGAACAAAAGATACATTACTTTGTATAACTGGCACTGCGTTGTCCTTTACATACTGTTCATACGGGATCATATTACTATCACTCGTATAATTAGCATGTGAGTTAACAATGTAGTTTGGTTGTACATCATCATGCATCTCGTGTTCTTTATGATGTTCACAAACAGCATCCTGATAGTGATCATGGTCGTGTACCTCAGATAGAATGTCTGAATCATAAGACGGACCGGCTTCATCATAAACAGGATCTGCAGATGATAGATTAGCCATGAACATGGTCTGTGCCGTGGGAGCCTCATCAACATCTGAATCAAAAGCATCACAGTCATCAGCTTGAAACACGTTGTCCACATTGAATGCTAAATCCTGAACAGGTTGCTTATCCACATCATCATCAATAGTGTTGTCTTATCCACCTGCAATAAACAATAAATGCTCTTCATCCAATGCCACCCCATTCTCTTGAGCTTGCATCAGCAACATCTTGTCTTTGAAGTATTTAGAGTTTTGTGGACGCTTAGGTTGAGTGCGGTTCCTTGCTATGTGGCTTATACCGTTGCAGTTGTAGCATTTAATCTGCCTTGCTTGACCTGGATTAGCATTCCTAACTCTGTTCTGTGCTCCCCCATAACCAGCTGCACCTCCACCCCATGCATTGTTCCCCTGACCTCTATTATGTCGACCCTGAACATTCTGAAACACAACTCTCCCGTCATGAACTGTAGCTTGGTTCATTGTATTTGATGAAGTTCTGAGTTGATTATTTGTTTGAGGAAGGTATGTTTTGTATGATTGGGTGAGTAGGGCAAGTGTGTTGGTTAAGTTCTCAATTAAGTTGTCCGTTGGAGAGAGTCCCGAATCAAGTTGAGTGTTGTCAGCAAAGTGTGGTGGAACATATGTGGATGGTGGAGTTGTAGATGATTGTGAATAGTACTGCTGATGTGAAACATTGGACATCAAGGCAAGAGGATCCACAGTGTGTTGAGTGAATCGATCCAACATCATTTTGTTCTCATTGGCATGTGCCTCGTGTTGCTTCAGATAAGCATACAACTGATCATAGTTGGAGTCCCTCAATCCTCTGTTCAGTTTCACTGCTGTTACAAATCTACCCCATTCAGGCAACATGTTATTAACAAACTTTGAATTCAGCTGCATTCTGGACATGGTCATCTTGATGTTCCGCATGTCATTGATGAGTTTGGCAAACCGGACATAGTAGTCGTGAATAGTTTCTCCTTTGTTCTGACGGAAGTGTTCAAAGTCATCATACAGTTGTGATTCACGGTCTTCTTTTGTTAATTCCGAACCTTCCATGAGCATCTTCACATTATTTCATATGTCCTTTGCATTAGTGTAATGATTGATAAGAGTGTAGATGTCTTTTGGCAACCCTTGAAGTAGGATTTGTTGCCCGAATGTCAGCGTTATACCTTTCCTTATCTTCAGGTGAAAGGTCAGAGTAGACTCGAGGTCGTTCTCGACCTACATGTAGGGCACCTTCATTCCCTTCAGCAAGTGTTTCCCGAAATATCCTCATCTGAAATGGTCATTCATCAATAGACTTTAGGATGTTCACCCCATTTTTCTTTTCCCCGACAATACAGACAAATGTGTTGTTGCCATGATGAAGAGTCAGTCCTATCAAGCATAAGTGGCCGAGTATCAGAACCGGCACATTGGATATCTTCCGAGAGATTAGCCATCTTAATCGATTATGAAATGATTTAAGTTGATCGAACAATGATTAGTGATTATGTGTTAAAAATGGTGTGTTGGCAATCCGTGTGCTCACTCATTTAATCCAACGATCCACATTTGGGATCCAATGATGAGAGAAGAATCAAGGGCCAAGATGATGGATAAGAGGAGCGTGCAAGACTCCTAGAAGCTTCATTCTCAGGCTATAAATAGCCCCTCACACTCACACACAGGAGACACTTTGAATCTTAGTTTTTTTTATATTTTTTAATTTAGCTTAATTGTAATTTTTAGTTTTTAAAACTTTAGCTTATGTAATTTGCTTTTTCGGCTTATTGTAATCTCATCTTTAGTATCTTTTAATCAATTTTCAGTTAATAAAATCATCTTTGCTTTTACATAAACTGTTTTTACTATTACGCCTTTTACAAATTTAATGTTCATGTTTCTGTTTCATAAGCTTCTCACAAGCTTCTTCATAAGCTCTTTGAGTCAATAAGCCTTAGATTGAGCTCAAAATTAGTCATCTAAGCTAACAAACCTTAATAATCAGCTTAATACCTTTGCTATATGGATATTGAGCCTTGGATGATAAGCATACAAGGGAAGAGCTTATGGGACCTTTACTAGCTTATCCTTGTGATAAGCTAGAGCTTGTTGACTAGCTCATAAGAGCATTTTATAGCCTTGTTTAAGCAAAGGCAAATGTGAGTTCTCATTTTACCCTCTTTAGCTTAAATCTGCATATTAGCTTATAACTGCTTATTTTCTGCTTATTGCTATTTAGATCTGCTTAATAGTGCTTATAATTGTTGTTTGATGCTTAATATGCTTACTTGTTAGTTTAAATCTTTATTTTCACTTATTTATTATAAAATTGTCATAAAAAAATAGCTTTAGCTTATAACTTATAGTTCTGGATTATTTGCTTATTGAATATTGTTTATTAGGTCTGTTATAAGCTTGTTGATATCTGGTATTTGAAAAATAAGTCTTATTTCTCAAAATCCTAAGCTAAATATGAGATAAAAAAGTTCTAAGGGGGTGTTTGGATCAAGGCCAGTATTAACCTCAAGTTAATACTGGTGGGGGTTCTTGCTACTTTGGTTCTTTTAAACCTTTATATGTTGGTTTTTGATCTTGTTTTAAAGATTTTAATTGACTCTATTCAGATTTTCATTCAGTTTACTAGTGACTATAGCAATCTGTTAGTTAGTTCTATCTCTTATGCATTTTTAGCTTAAATCTGTTATAGTAATTGAAATTGTTCTTTTTGCTTTTAGTTTGGTGTTTTAAAAGTGTAGAATGCTAATACTTAGGCCTGCACATTTGGTTTTTAAAGATTTGGTCACTTTGGTTGTCAACTGCATCAGTTAGTGAAAACAGATTTTAGTGAAATTCAAGCTTAATTTTCAGAGGGTTAAAGTAGGTTTTAGCTTTTGAAATTAAGTGCACAACTAGTTTATAGGTCAATTTAGATAGTTTAGGTCTTAATTTTGCCTAAAAAGTTTATTTGATTATCTGTTTTTAGCCTGCAATATAGTACTTTGTTTTTTTTATAAAACTTTAAAAATCCAAAAATATAGTTCTCTGTCTTTAATAGCTTTTTCAATAAGCCATTTAATAGCCTATTTGAGTTTCAAATTCCTTTTTAAAAGTTGTTTTATGTAGCTTATAGTTTAAGCTTTCCTGTGGTATAGGCCAATAAGCCTTAAGGATCTGTTTGGTTGCTTTAAAATAAGCCCAAAGTTGATTGTTTACCTGTTTGGTTTTCAGAATTGCTTAAATGCTTTTTGGCTTATTTCAGCTTATGGCTTGTTTTTTATCTTTTATCTGTCTTTTTAGATTAATAGGGTTAGGCTTAGTTTCTAGTAGCTATTTTTCTTTGTAACTAGTTATTTGTAGCTGGTAGCAGTTTTATAAAAAGTCAAAAGTAAAAAAAGTAGTAAGCATTTATGTTTATAAAGCCTCCTTTTCTGTTATTTTCTTAGATTTCAAAAAAATAGTTTTCACAAAAGATTGTTTAGTTTCTAGCTTATTAAACAATCTTTGTTGTTTTAAACTTTTTCAAAATAAAAAAAATTGCAAAAAGAAAGATCCAAGGGCTCGAACCCTGGACCTCTCCCTTAAACACACACTCATTTAACCAGTTTGCTACATTAGCTCATCCGTCATCTTCTCTTTCCATTACCCTTTTATCACCTTTTCCATTTCCTTTAACTAATTATAAGCCGTAGCTTAATTTCATCTTTTAAGGGCTTAATTCGTTTGCTTAATTTCTGTTTCTATTTTTATAAAATCTGTCTCACTATTTTACACTTTCAGTAATTTTTCTAGATTTTTAGGATTAAGTTTGTTATTTTTAATCATTTTTCTTTGTTAAAATCTTTAAAAAAATCATAAAAAATAGAAAAATAATCAAAAATTAATTTTCTTTTTTATAAAATTTTCTTTTATCATAATTTAGGTTTAGGTATAAAAATTTCGTTCGTAGGCTTAAATTTTAGTGTACTTGCTTATTTGTCCCGTTTTCTTATTCCCGTTAATCGTTTTCGTGCTTAGTTGTTATTTCTTGTGTTATTTTTACTTGTAGAAATAGATAATCAAATCAATCATCGAAACCATTCAAATCGTTGTCCAAATAAAGACAAGGTCTCAATTTCATAAATCTTCGTGGTAAAACGACCCGGTAATCACTTACCGGTAAATATACGTATTATTATATATAATTGTGAGAATTTTTCTAACTACCTTTGTCCTCAAGGGTAGTTTGGTAATTTTCTATACTTATTATATTATTATACGTGTATAAAACTTTACGCATCAAGTTTTTGGCGCCGTTGCCGGGGATTTGTGATTAAGATTCTTTCGTTTGAAGTTTGTTGATCGTGATTTGGAGAACCTTTCGTCTTCGAAAGTTACGCTTTTAAGAAAATCAAAAATATAAAAAATAATAATAATAATAATAAAAAGTAAAAAATATTTTTCTTTTCTTTTTAGTATAAGTAAAAGTTTAAAAACAAAAAGACAAAAATATTTGCTCTTCCGGATTTTTCGATTTTTCTCATTAATTTGTGAATATAAAAAGTTACAAAGTTGGTAAAAGAACACCAACAAATAATACCTTCAATTGAGGTATTATCCATCAATAAGTTCCCGAACCAAAGATTAATTTTTTTTACCGTTTGTGTCACTTACGAAAAAGGCGCACCTCTTTTGTAAAATTTATTTTACTTAAGAGAGTTACCCTAAGTTTGTTGATTATTCGGTAAACAAAAATATTTCTTTTTCTCGTTTCTTTTCTCATTTCATTTGTTTGTTTAGTGCATGCACACTAGAAATTCCAACTTTCCTAATAATTCAAACGTAACCATTCCGAGACGTCGAAATAAAGACATGCTCCAAACATAGTCGAACCCGAGCTTCGTACTATCGTTGCACCAATGACGGAACATACAATGGAAGAACTACTCTGAGCACCCACGGAAGGGTACGGAGAAGCTATCGTTTTACCAGAAATTAATGCGGATCATTTTGAGATTAAAACAAATTTGTTACAATTGGTTCAAGCGAAACGATGTGATTAAGCTAATGATGTTTCCTTATTCGCTCGAGGGGGCTGCTAAAACTTGGTACGAGAAAGAACCTCCTAATTCAATCTTGACTTGGGAGGATCTCGTTACCAAATTCATGAATCAATTTTTCCCTCCTTCGAAGACCACTCACTTAAAGAATAAAATCTCTCGATTTACCCAAAAATTCGATGAGTCTTTTAGTGAAGCGTGGGAACAATTTAAGGAACTGCTTAGAGATTGTCCCCACTACGGATTTACGGAGTTAACCCAAGTTGATACCTTTTATAACGGTTTAAACGATAATGATCAAGACTCCTTAAATGCCGCGGCGGGTGGAAATCTTTTAAGTAAGACGACTAGAGAGGCTTTGAATATAATTGAGAACACCCCCATCCCCTCCCCCCCCACCCCTATCCACCCCCCTCTACACCCCACCCCTCGCCATTCACCCCTACCCCTCCACAACAACCGACACACCCCAACCCCCAGCCCCCCCCCCACCCCCACCCACCCCCCCCCCCACCCCGCCACCCCTCCCCCCCCCCCCCCCCCTCACCCACACCCCCCCCTCCCCCACCACCCCCCCCCACCCACCACCCCCCCCACCCCCATTCACCCCCTCTCCCGCCCCCCCCTCCCTCTCTCCCCACCCCCCCCCCACCCCGCCCCCTCCCCCTCCCCCCCCCCACCCCCCCCCCCCCCCACCATACCAACAGCCGCCCCCCCTAAACCCCATCCCCCAACCCCCCCGCCAGCCACCCCCCCCACCCCCCCCCCCCCCCCCCCCACCCCCCCCCCCCCCTCCCACCCCCCCCCCCCCCCCCACCACCTCCTCCCCCCTCCACCTCCGCCGCCCCCCCCCCTACCTCCCCCCCCCCGCCTGCCCCCCCCCACCGGCCCCCCCCCCCCCCCCACCCCCCCCCCGACCGCCCCCCTCCGGCCCCAACCGCCCCTACACCCCCCCCCCCACCCCGCCCCCCGCCCCCCCCCTCTCCCTCCCTCCCGCCCCCCCCCACTCCTCCCCCCCACAAACCCATCCCCCTCCCTCCCTCCACCCCTTCCCCCCCCCCCCCCACGCCTCCACCCCACCCCCCCAACCCCGCCCCCCTAACCCCCAACCACCCATTCCCCCCACCCCACCTCCCCCCCCTCCCCTCCCACCCCACCGCCCTCCCGGCACCCCCCCCTCGCCCCCCCCACCCACCTGTCCCCCACCACCCGCCCCCCCCCCCCACCCCCCACCCACACAGACCCCCCCCCCCCCCCCCCCCCCCCCACCCCACCCTCCACCCCTCCTCCCCAATCCCCCCCCCCCCACCCTTCCCCTCCTCCACCCCTACCCCTCCTCCACCCCCAACAACCCCCCCCTTGCCCCCCCCCCCACACCCTCCCAACACATCCTCTCCCCCCCCTCCCCCACCCCCCCCCTTCCTGCCACACAACACCCCCGCCCTCTCCCCCCACGCCCCCCCACCTCCCCACCCCCCCCCACCCCTATTCCCCCCCCGCCCCCCCCCCCCCCTACCCCCCCCCCCCCACCCCACCCCACAACCCACCCACGCAGCCACCCCCGCCCCCCCCCACCATTTCCCTCCCACCCCCCCCCTACCTCGACCAACCAACCATCATCCCTTCCCGCCACCACTCCCCCCCCCCACCCGCCACAGCCCCCCAAACCGCCCTCCCCCCCCACCCGCTCCCCTCCCCTCCACTACCCCCACCCCTCCCACCCCCTCTCATGTACACACCCCCACCACACCCCTCCCCCCCCCGCTCCCACCCCCTCCTCCCCCCCCAATCCCTCCCCCCCTACCGTACCCAAACACCACGCCCCCCCCCCCACCCCCCCCCCCCCCCGCTCCCCCCCCCTTCCCGTCCCCCCCCACACCCCCCTCTCCCGCAGCCCACTTGCACCGCGCACCCACCCGCCATCGCCTCCCTCTCCACCGACCACCGCCCCACCCCGCTCCCCCCCCCTCCTCTCATCTGCCCATTCCCCACCCCACCACCCCCCCACCCCGCCCCCCCCCCCCTCAAAAACCCGCGAAAGAGTGATAAACCCGCTACACTCAGTAAAACTGTCAAAACCGACTACAAAGGATAAGTGAAACCCTCAATTCAGAAATAACCCAACCCGCATACCCAGAACATGAAATTGGCAGAAGGTTTCGATTTCCCAAGATCGCTGTGAGAAAAATTCTTCACAAACCTGATCAAAACCGCTACGGATCAAACTGCTACTATTACCAAATCGCTACTAGTAAACCGCTACACTAGAAGACAACCCGCTACTAACAACCCTCTGCCTAATAAGACAAACCGCTGTCAGAAACGACAAACCGCTAGCACAGTGTACGATCTGAACAAACCGCCAGAACATTGTACTTTCCTGACAAACCGCCAAAACAGTAAACCAAACCGCTATGAAACACTACAAGCAGTATACCAAACCGCTATGATGAATTACGAACTTTTACACTTTAAAACACCTAAAAATTACCCTTTTGAACGTTTTGACTTGGATTCTTTTGCACAAATGAGTACTAGAAGGCTATATCCACTACGAAAACTATAGGCAAAAACCAACCAATCATACCGAGCAACTGGCAACCAACCATAAGGACTTTCGACAAGGGATAAGGCTAGGCTAAAGGTTATATATTTTTTAATTTTCATTTATTTTAGTGGATGAGAAAAACTAATAGAATGGCTCAGTGGGTTAAACTAGGGGTATCTAGCACTAAAGATGAGTGCTAACATAAGGGTTTTATTTGTGTGGTTAGCTAATCAGTGTAATTAGCTAAATAGTGTGTTAAAATGGATGGCTAATTTGGGTTAAATCCTAAGTTGCCTCTTCATCACTTAAAAATACCATCACATGAACATGATCTCATTGCGGTCTTGGAATGATTTCAAGCACAAGTTCTAGAATCAATAAATCACCAGCACACTCATAATCAAAGGAATCAAGCATAAAATATGTATGTTGTATACAGACTCAAAATCCTCACATATTTACTGGAATGGTTATAAATGCCCAAATAATGTCATCGATCCCGAGTCGGATCGGCTTTATTAATCGAGACACATCTTTGATTTCAAAAACTTTGTTTATTTACTAAGTTTTATTCTAATATATTAACCTAAGTGACAAAAGAATTTAAAAACAGAATTAGATTTTTAGATTACAGAGGGTGAACAAAAGTTTTTTACTTTTAATAACGAGTCTGATTTTCCAATTCATTTTCCCCCCACACTTAAGTTGAGCATTATGCGTAATTAGAAATTAACTTAAAAGTAGGAGAATGAGAAAAGTAAATATAAGAGAAATGAGACATCCCGGGGCTCTTAAGTACTCGGTTGAATTCTGAAAGATACGACACGAAACAGAACGCCGTCATGTGTATTTTCTACCACATGTAATATAATAATCCAAATATATCGGCTCCTAAATGTAATAGTACCATTGATCCAAGCTCCACTTATTTATTTAATCTGCAAAAATAAACACGACTACAAAAACCATAAAATACAAAAGCGCACATCACGTATGCAACAAGCCTTTAAACCCCTCGGTGGCCCGAGTGGACGAGTTATAGTCTTGTGAGGGTTTCCAGCGAACACACCCAAAAAGTTCGAAAACATTTTTTTTATATTTTATACATTAGTTTTTTTATATATTTATATATTAATTATTTTTATATAGGTTTATTATTATTTTTTACTATAGCTATTATTACTATTATTATAATACTTAATTTGTTTTTAAGATTCCTTGACGATACGATGTAAGTGAGAATGATCCACTTTTAAAGCTTGAGGGTACGGGATTTTCGGTATGTACTCACGGAATGGATATTCTTTTGTTTTGACCACGTGATAGTTCCTTTTTGATGTCTTAATAGATTTATCTTTTTCGATTTTATTGTTAACAATAATAGGAGGTGGTGGATCTTTTTGAATTTTCGGAGAATCATCAGACTTTCCACTCCCGGTGAATACGACATTCATGTGCTCAGTGTGAGCATGAGGAGGAGGTGGGTCATTCATATCTATTTTTTCTAAAGAGACGTTTTGAGACTTCTCCCACTCATCCATTTTTCTTTCTATGTTTTTAAATATAGTTTGGAAATTCTTTTCATTTTGCTTCATTTTTAAAATCATATCCTTAACATTGTTCTTGACATACATATTTGTAACTCTTTGTCCATACAAGAATTTGGTTATTGTTTTTTCAAGATCGGTTTTAGATTGATCGTCTCTTTCATAAAGTTTAAAATGAACAGTTCTCATGCTACGGATACATCTTTTGAAATATTCGAGATCATTTTTCACATCATTGTTTAATTCTGTGAGCGATTTCTTAGAGTCATTAGGATCATGAAGGGATTGGTGAGAATACGGATCATGAGAATCTCGATTTTGATAACCTTCAGATTGGATACAATTTGCTTCATGACGTTCACACATCGGCGTGTCATCGTTCATGCGGTTTTTAGAAGCGTTTCCATTTCTAAGCTCATTATATTTGTTACGCATATCTTGTAATTCTTCTTTTAAGCTTATAAATTAAAAATCAATTTTTATAGTTAAAGTTTCCAATTTTTCCATTAATCGAGAATTATCATAATTACTATTACTTCCATCAGCGAAAGCAACAGATTTTTGATGATGTTTGTTTTGATATTTAGTGGACCAATCAAACTTAAAAAGGACTTTGTCATCAAAAAATTGAAAAGCTTGATTTGGAGTTTTATAGAGGAAGATTCCTCCAGCAGTCCTGTTCAGGATTCCTTGAGTGGGTTCGTCTAGACCGTGATAGAATAATAGCACCTTTGGTCAGACCGTGCCCATGGCATTTTCGGAGCATGATCTTCAGTTGTAACCAAGCGTCAGTTAGACTTTCACATACTGGTTGCGAGAAATTTCTGATTTCGAGTAAAAGATGTTTAAATAACAAAGGTGGGAAGAATCTGTTTATAAAATCTCTTCTTATTTGATCCAACAATGTTATAGAATCTTCATTGTGTTCGTTAAACCAGGTTTTAGCTTCATCGCACAAGGATAGGGGAAATATTAAGAGCTTTACGGCTTCACTTTGAGTTTCACCATATTTAAACATGTCGCAGATTGCAAGGATTTCACGGATATGGTCATGCGGATCGGCCTGCAGATAACCATCGAATTTATTTTCTCGAATCATTTTTAAGTGGGTACTGTTGATAACAAATTTGTCATCAACATCGGGTGAAATAACGGCAATATTAGGAGTTGGTGCTATAGTCTTAGCACTTTCCCACATGGGTTGATCGTCGGGGTCTAGAATTATCATTTCTTGGAGTGGTGAATCAGGTTGATGTTCGACATCCTCTTCGGATATATTTAAGATTATGGCTTCGTAAGCAGAATAATGTTGAGTCGAAGATTTGAGGACCTCGATCTCGACGAATTCTTTTTGGATATTTTTATTTGTATTTTTACAATGTCATCTTTTCATATTTTTATTTAATTTAGATAATGGTCAACGAGTTGTTTTTCCCCAAGTATCGTGGGATAATACATACTTTAAGTATTCTGCAAAAAGACATTTTTTTTATATATTATATAATTTAGAGGCTAATAGGATATTCTTCAAAATAAAGTAAATTAGTTTTATCTATATAATATATATATATAATATAATATATATATAGATATATAAATTATATAATATAATAAAAATTTAAGTACTTTTAGATAATTATATATATTTTAACTATATATAAAAAATAAGGATAAATGGTTTATTGTTTTTTTTAGATGATAAGTGCGGCATACTTAGGAAAAGTGCGCTGACTTTTCTAGAAATTTTATGTTTTCATTTTTTTCTTTTTTTATATATATATTAGGTTATAATGATTAAGCATATAAAACTAAATAAGAATGAATGATAAAAGGCAAATACAATCAAATAAATGCAATTAACAATAACAAAAACAAAAGTAAAAGTTTTTAGTTTTTTTTTTCGAAAATGATGATAAAATATATTTTCACAAATTTTCAAGGCTTATAATCAAATGCTTATGAAACCTAAGGAAGCAGTTTTGGGTTTTTGTTTTGGTTTTAAATCAGGTTCTGCTATTGAAATTTTTGCAGAAAGTGCGGCGTACTTGGGTGAAGTACGACGTACTTCCTGGGTTTTCAGAAAAACCAGCGCACAAATATAATGTGTGGCGTACTTCCTTAAGAAAAAACGAATTTTGGGTTCCGTTTGCCAGAAAACGGTACGGCGAGCTTGTAAATTTTGTATTACAAACGGTAGATAAATTTATGAGAAACAAAATAGCGCCAAAAACAAGCAACAAGCTGATTACAACTTAAACAATTCCTCGTCAGCGGTGCCAAAAACTTGGTGTGTGTTTTGCAAGTTTTAAATTTATAATACTAGAAATACCGATTTTTACTAAAAACACAACACTCGGGCAAGTATACCCTTTCGTGTACAGTATAGCTTAGGTAAGTCCATGTCGTCCCAAGAGAATTGAAGTTTTCACAGTTTGTAATTAAGGAGCTAAGGCTAAAATGATTGTCACGGATTAAATTAACCAAAACGTGCCTATATCGAATATTGTAAAGAAAGCAATAAAAGGATGACTAAATCAAATGATTAAAGTATGTTTGTTTAGGCATTGATCACTAAGACATAAAAGTGTTTAGGATAGTGTTTACGAATTTAGAGAATAAAGATATCACGAGTAACAAATCCTTTCGGCCTTTAAATGTAACTAGTGATTATATTGATTAATAACAACAAATCCTTTCGACCTTTATAAGTTATTATAACCAATATATATTGTGGAATGATTAAACCCATATATAAAAGAACCCTTTCAGCTTATATTCTTATATAAAATATGTTTTACCAATTCAATAAACACATATCCAAACACTACATATCAAAGATTACATTATGCCCAAACAAACACAAGATGACTACTCCATGTTCATGTTTATAACAATCATATTATAAATGATAAACTCATAATATTTCATCATAAATATAAATAAGAATGTACCAACGATTCGTAAACGAATATGTATGAGGATCGAATAACCACCTATTTGACTAAATAACCAATTCCATCATCAACCAAGGGTTCCAATATCAAGCCTACTCCCTATAATTCTGTAACCAACCGGACTATATCACTAATATCTTTAGAATTTAGCAGCAACAACAATGGTAGACGGAAAAGGGGTGTTTGGCAATGGGTTTTATGATGAACACTTGAAGAATTATGGTTGATTCTCCAAGTATATGGGTGTTAGATTCTGGAAACGGATGTATGAGGTGTGAGAATAGTGGTTGGGTGCTGGAAATCGATGGTGGATAATGGTGGTAGTCGATGGTAGTGGTGGTGTTTTGAAGGGGTGTTTGAATCCTTGGTTTGTCAAGCCAAGATCACCAATTTCTCCCTTTCTAAGGAGTTGTGGAGTTGTGTGTGTAAGCGATATGGAATGAGGTGATTAGGGGCTGTATTTATAGGCTAAAAATGGCCAAAAGTCCTGCGCATTTATGCGCAGCACTTAGGGAGTTAATGTTGTCCACACTTAATGCCATTAATTCTCTTAAATTCGTTAAAAAGTGCGCCGCACTTTTGGTAAAACCGTTGCACTTTGGTGCGTTTTCAGCACTTGGTTTTCTTCAACGTTGTAGATAATTGAATTCTCTTCACGTGGCTGCTTGAATCAACTAAAACGGAGTTCGTATGACCAAGTTATGGCCAAAATAGAGAACAGGTGTCGGGAGATCTTTATCTTCAGTTATTTCTTCGTTTAAGCTTTAAATCTTCGTGTATTCTTCCGTTTTCTTTCATGGCACGTACTTAGAACCTACTATAGCAAATATACTTGATTAAGTACCGAAAGTTCTTAAATTTAACCAAATTAGATATATAAAAGCATCGATAACGCGTATAGAATATGTATAATTTGAACGTTATCACGCCCCACCTAGGGTTTGATGAAACATTTTGCACCAAACGGGCATCGGCCATTCCTCTTGTTCGGCCGTCGCCGAGAAAATACCTAAATTATCTTCCGGATCCTTGTTTCCCTCATATACCCTGATGTTTCGGGAGAGTTTGGCCCTTCTATGATATTTGAAATGAGTGATTCTTTGGGTAAAAGGGGTGGGTTTGGCCTTTTATAAGGTGAATTCAGATCTTCACATGCGTCCTCTGAACCTTCCTCACGATCAGAGTCTGAACTTGTTTCTTGATGTCTGGACCTTTTCTCTTTGGGTTTGGACCTTTCCCTTCTTG
>BQNB010133014.1:2944-14445 GCA_026074375.1 Tanacetum coccineum
AAAAAAAATAAACCGAAACAAAAAAATCTCTAATAAGTTACCACACACAAATCACATAACCCAACCTTGGCTCTTGATACCACTTGTTAGGATATCATTTCATCACCTCAAACACAAAAATAAGAAAAATAGATTTTAGAGAGAGAAAGTAAAACAAAAGAAAAATGGTTACTTGATTCACAAAAGAAAATGAGAAGCAACACCCTCTCCACACTTGGAGAGGGCTTTAAATAGTTACAAGAGAAAACTATTCTAGTGGGCTTTGAGTTGGGCCGGATCATAGAACAAATGGGCTTGAGCCCGACAACTAGGCCCAACTAGCTTAAATGGAATTCCCGTAAACTACGATTTACTTATACAAGGCTCGGGAATATTTAATGACCATCACTTTAATAAATACACGGCTAACAAAAAGAAAATGCGGTTGAGCTAACGCTCAGTGAACAGATATAATAATAAAAAGGTAATAAGACAAAAGGATGAATGAAACGAATCACGAGAACGTGCTAAAAAATATCATACGAAATACGAATCAAATGAATACGAATCAAGAACAACAAAGGAATGCCCACGAGCTCAGATAAAAGTTTAAACATGATACATGAATAGACCCTAAACAGATATAATCGTATAGCCACATAATAAGTTGTACACAGGATTTGCAAGTCCTAATGTACAAAATGTGATATGGGGTGCATAGCACACACATAACCATTCACCTGAACTGAACAGAATAAAGTACCTAGGATGCATCCATACGCTCCTTGTAAAACAAAGTCATATCCATATACACAAGTACAATGACGAGTATACATACATATGTAAGCTAATAATAATCAAAGGCCATCATTCAAAAGAGAACGCCGTGGACTAATCACACTACCATAGATAGTGTCATGCCATTGGTGCATCAATGACATGGTCATGGTATCTCCATGACTAGTTCAAATAGCTCGAGCAAAGATTTAAGCAAACTGAATAAGTTACCAAAAATTCAATCAAGATAACAGATCTAATTATCATATTCAAACAAGATCAAAGGAATCATGAATGCGAATATCAAATCAAACAAAATATCAGTGAATATAAATAAGTCATGAGTACGGATAGCAAATCAGACAGAATATCAAATGAATCAAAGTAGCTAAAACAAATAAGAATCAAGTCACGAGGTGTCCTTACTAAAAGGACGGAAAATTTGTACCTTAACAACCACGCAACGGAGAGAAAGAACACAAAGGCAAAAGATCACACCCTCGACACCGGATCTATATAAATCCATGATTACATATCATTATATATCTTATTTTATAAGCTCATTACTTAATCTTACTAATTATAGTAATTAATGTAACCTAATTAGGGTTTTCTAAATTTCTAGAATTTGTGAACTTTTTAAGGGTTGGTTTCAATTTTTATAGACCCATTAAACTGCCTCCTAAAAATCTACCAAAAATCACAGAGGTTCCCACATGTGTCTGGTATGTCCATGAATTTTGGTTGATTTTATTTCCATGTATAAATACCCCTTTAACCATCGTTACCAAAACTGATCCATAAAATGACCTGCTGGTACTTTCGAAAAGTTTACGCGTAAAAACCCTACTTATACAACTTAAAAAATTCTGAAAAAAATCATGAATGTAGCTAATCACAGAGGTTCCCACATGATCCCGACTTTTCCAGAAACTAGACTCTTTGAATTTAACTTTAGGCTCAAGAATCATGTCAAAACTCATTTTTATCACCAAGTTGCACCCCGATCAACACGACCCAAAATTCTGGACAGAAACATAAAGACATATAAACCCTAATTCTTACCAATCCTCCTCATAAAAACATGTCTTAGGGTTTCTAATCTTGTAGGTTTTCATTAAAACATCATTAATGATTATCTAGGGTTTTATAACATGATTTTAACAAGATTATTTCAGGTTCAATCATAAAGAATTTTACAAGATTATTACACATGTTTTCCTTTTGCAATTCTATGATTTTATGTAAAAACTTTTGTATGAATCATGGTGACACAATGAATGAATCAAACGAACATGGAATACCTATGGAATCAAGATGGAGAGGATCACAAGAACAAAACACCAAGAAATCAATAATCAACAATCACACCAACACACCAAAGCTTGAATAACTCTACCCGAATCACCAACTTCTACACCACCTTCTTCTTCTTGCAAATTCTATGGATGAACACAAGTTTTTGGAGTAAAATTTTTAAGAGAGAATGGTGATGGAGAGGGATAGAGCTGGCCTAAATATGGGAGAAGAGAGGGGGACAAAAATTTCTTATTCTTTTAGGAGATTACACAATATTTTCTCTAATATTTTTACACTTAATACTTAAAATAGGTTTTGTACAAAAAAATAAAGATATCATACTAATAAAAAGGGGGCCGGCCATATATCCTTAAAATAAGAAAAAACATATATATTTTTTAAATACCTTATGTTATGTATTTATAATACATAAATAATTATAACCTAAGATTTTAATGTTAAAGACTTATTATTCAAACTTAGGTTATATTCAAAATGGTGAAATAAAAATGTAAACCAAAATTTTGGGTTTTACAACTGCTACTGGCTTAGATGCAGAGCAGGACAGTGATAACATAGATAAGACCCAATCCAAGGCAACACTTAATGAACCAAGTTCCTTAGGAACTAGTTCAGGTAGTGGTCCCAGGCGCCAAGACACCATGGGTGACACAATTTCTCAAACTAGGTTTGAGAATATGTCTAAAACATCTAATGATTCACTGCTCGCAGGAGTTAACACACCTCAAAGTGATGAAGATAGATTGAAACTCAATGAATTGATGGAATTTTATACCAAATTGCAATAAAGAGTCCTTGACCTGGAGAATACAATGACTGCTCAAGCTCAGGAGATTACAAGTTTGAAATTGAGAGTCAAGAATTTAGAGAAGAAAGGAGGGTCAAGAACTCACAAGATCAAAAGATTATACAAGGTTGGTAGATCTGCAAAAGTGATTTCCTCTGATGAAGCTAGTTTAGGTAATCAGGAGGATGCATCTAAACAGGGGAGGAAAAGTAATGATATTGAAAAAGATGCAGAGATTACATTGGTTCATGAAACTCAGGGGAGGTATAGTGATGAAGAAATGTTTGATACTAGTGTTCTTGATGATGATGAGGTGTTAGCAGAACCAGAAGTTACTATTAAATATGTGAACTTAATTGTTGATGAAGTCACTTTGGCTCAAGCACTTGCAGCTTTAAAAAGTGCAAAAGTTTAAGAAAAAGTTAATGTTGTAGAAGAGCCAAGTGAATCAATAACAACAACACCAACACTTACAAAAACAACTATTGCTACAATATTTACAGCTGTTAGCACAAGACCCAAGGCTAAAGGGCTTGTTATTCATGAAGAGGAGCAAGCAACTACACCAACAGAGTCTTCTCAACAACCATCATAGGTCAAGGCATAGGACAAAGGCAAAGGGATTATGGTAGAAGAACCTGTGAAAATAAAGAAGAAAGATCAAATCAGTCTTGATGAAGAACTTTCTTTAAAGTTACAATCTGAAGAAGAAGAAGAAGAAGAAGCCAACATTGTTGCATGAGATAATGTTCAAGCAATGATTGATGCTGATTATCAAATGGCTCAACAAATGCAAGAAGAAGAACAAGAGAAGTTGAGTATTGAAGAGAAGTCCAAGTTGTTTGTACAACTCTTAAAAGCAAGAAAGAAACACATTGTAGTAATGAGAGCTCAAGAAATGTGGAACAAACCACCAACTAAAGCTCAAAAGAGAAGTACAATGTCTATTTATCTAAAAAACATGGCTGGATACAAGCACAATCAGTTGAAGAACAAAAGCTTTGATGATATTCAGAAGTTATTTGACAGAGCTATGAAGAGGGTAAACACATTTGTAGATATGGATACAAAATTGGTGGAAGGTAGTGAAGTAAGAGCATAAGGAAGTGAGACAAGAGTATAAGGAAGCTCTAAGAGAGCAGGAAAAGAGCTAGAACAAGAAAGCTTTAAAAAGCAAAAATTGGAAGATGATAATGAAATAGCAGAGCTTCAAAGACTAATAGAAGTTGTTCCTGATAAAGTGGAAGTAGCAATTGATGTTATTCCTTTAGAAACAAAGCCTCCAAGCATTGTTGACTACGGGATCCATAAAGAAGGGAAGAAAACCTATTACCAAATAATCAGGGCTGATGGAAGTTTAAAGATGTACTTAGTCTTCAGTCATATGCTCAAAAGCTTTGACAGGGAAGATTCAGAAACCTTGTGGAAATTAGTAAAAGCTAAGCATGGATCGACAAGGCCAAAGGAGGGATATGAGAGAGTGCTATAAGGTGATCTAAAGACAATGTTTGATCCACATGTTGAAGATCAAGTATGGAGGAATCAACAGGATTACATAGTGTTGGATTGGAAAATATATGACTCATGTGGAGTTCATTCATTAAGGAATCAAAATGTGCACATTCATATGCTGGTAGAAAAGAGATATCCCCTTACACCTGCTACAATTACTGATATGTTAAACAAGAAGCTTCAATGTGAACATTTCAGTGAAATGGTATATCAGCTTCTTAAACTTCTCTTAAAATAGCTCAAGAATCAATGAAGTGTTTGGAAGCATCCTCCTGGTGATTAATGAAGCTTTCAATGAAGAAACTTGAGATTTTAAAGGAGAATATCAAGTTTATGGGAGGATTGTTGGGATTAAAAGACTTCATAATGATCTTGAAGTTACTGCTGCTAACGTTTGTGTTACTGCTGCTAAGTAAAACTTAGTGCTATTCAGTAATCTCAATGAAAAATATGCTAAGTAGTTAGTACTGCTAGCGTAACTTAGTTACTACTGCTAGTATAACTTAGTACTGCTAGTGTATATTAGTACTGCTATTTACTACTGCTAGTATATGTTAGTACTGCTAGAGTAAATTTAGTACTGCTGGTGAAGATTAAAGAAAATAATCTAAGTAGTTATTAATAGCTGATTGTACACACTAATGCTGCGGTGTCTAAGTTACTACTGGCTTGTCAAGAGTTTATGCGATGGCACAAAGTTACAACTGCTAAAAGTTCAACTACTGAAAGTTACAACTGCGGCAAGATAAAGATGCTCGAAGAATAAGATACTTATGAGATGAGGATTGTTATTTATAGAATAGATCTTTGAGAATAATCTAAGTTTTAGTAATATATTGTAAATCGACTAGGACTCCTTGGTGTATAAAAGGAGGTCCTAGGGCATAGAGTTTCAAGTATCTTATCAATCTCATCATATAGAATTGTCATAGCTTCAAGGTTTTGTAACCCTAATACTAGGAGAGTATTCGTATTATTTGTAATAATAATATTGGAGCTTTTATTGTTGAAATTATTTTCTTTTGTGTTACTGTTTCATTAAAGAATTCTTCTTATATTAAAGTTTAGATTCGACATAATCTTTAGTATTATCAAACAAAGTTTCTTAAACTAAGTTGTGTTAGATTTATCTAGCATAACTAAACCTTACACAAGCTAATGAATTCAAGATCCATTCAAGTGGGATCAATAGTGGTTGCGAAGTTAACCGTTACGGGAACGCCAACTTAGGTTGTTGTTTTTTATCTATGATCAATACATTGTAAATAGTTGTGTCTTTATCATAGTTACGGTTAGGAAAAAGTGTCTAGCAACTTGTATTTTAGACTTAATATATTTTTTGTAATTTTTATTTAATAACAATTTATTTCCCTTTCCTAATAATTAACCATGGGTTTTACGCGAATGAGGATGTGATCGAGCGTGCATGTCTATTCTATCATTACGGCCATGTATGAATGTCTCAACTGCCTTGTTCGTTTATTACTATTGGTGAAAGTTAGAAGATCCATACCCTATATTAGTCTACTAGTCCTACTCTTTAGCTTATTCGAGGTGGGAGTGAGCAATCACATGTGTCTATCTCATCGTTACGGGTGTGTATGTGTGGTCTTTGTCGCCGTCCTAGGATATTGGTATCGATAAAGATTAGTTAGAGTAATCAACCCTAAGCCTTATCATACAAACCCATATTTACCTTTATAAACTTGTTACTCTTTAGCTTTAGCGGTGGAGATGTGTATCCTTGCCAAGCTTATGATAGAATACTCATCACGACCGAGTAATTGAGCGAATTAGTTACATGTTACTACATAGATTAGTTGAATGATTTAAGTGTTTTCATCTTCCTATTTCGTGAGGTATTTGGTTGTGTACTTGTAATAGATCAAATAAATGCTTTAACAGAAAATATCCTTAGGGATACATTTTTATAGACTTCTAAAGGCTACTAGAGGAAAGTAGGATTTAAGTGGGGGAATATTTGATGACATAAAATAACGTGTATTTTATAGCATTATTTTTCCCATGTAATTAACCTATTTTGTATAATTATTGCAAAGAATTGTTACTTAATCGTTTATGTTTGAGAATTGCAGTAATTGCAGAGTACTTGGTGAATATTAGCAAAAGGCGCGCATTCTCGAGCTTAAACAAAGATATTTTGAAGATTAACTATTCTGTCACCCAATACGCCGTATCCATCCAGGGAGGAAAGGGCATATCCGTGCCTGCACTCATCAAAGAACACAAAGGAAAGAAGATCAATACGCCGTATCCAGAGAAGTCTAATATGTCGTATTAGAGAAATAGTAAGTGAATATTCTGGAAGATATCAAATGTGGTCCCTACTCCAAGAAACCCTAATACGCCGTATCCAATACATTGGATACGCCGTATCGACACCGACTCCAAACCCTATAAATACAAAACTCAAAAATGAGGTTTAGGTGTGCTAAATCATATTCTCGATACCTAAACCACAAAAGTCTATTTTTAGAGGAGATCTTGCAACGCATTCTAATCCATAGAAGACAACGTGTAATTTCTTATAGTTTTGTAATCGTTCAGTTTTTGGTATCATTAGTTAACTCGGTTAGTTACCTTGGCTAAAACAATTACTCTTGTATTAATTATTATGTTTGAAGGCTAATACCTTTGGGTATTTGCTATTATTATGAAGATCTGAATGTTTGGTTTTATTTATATCTTGATTTCTTAATTTATTGTTGTAAGCTTGTTTATGTTTATCAATATACTTGTTTATGTGCTATTGCATGCGACATATCATTCAACTGGATCTAGTAATACGGACCAAGTAATCTAGATGCCGGGATAGCTCTCCATATAGTAATTTATACATCTAGAATAATAGGATCACGAGTATTGTCCTTTTAAAATCGTGCTAAGGATACGCTTCTAGCTTAACTAGTTAAGGGAAATTGCCTTTGGTTTATTGAACATATTAACTAGTAGGTGAATCTAGATAATTAAATAAATAATGATCTGGTTCCATTGGATAGTTGGACAAGTGGACTACTAGAGTATAAATTTCCATTAAGCAGTAAGTGGGTAAAGTCTCTATGAGCTAGGGTTTAACAAGATCACCGTTGCTTTAATCCCTAAGATAGATTATAATCAGCAAATAAGGATGCTTTATGCAGATGCTTTAATTGTGACAGAATTAATGTGTCTAGGTCTTAGGATGAAGTCCCGCCTGTAACATTCCGTATTTTTAGGTCATTTACGACGTCATATATTTCACTAATTATTTTTTTTTTCTCTTACGCGTTCGCTTTTAGTTTTAATCGTTAAGTTTTTTCGCGAAAGCTAAAAATCAATAATTAACGTAAACGGACGCCAAACGAATTAAAGTTTTCGTCAAACAAGCAATATATTTTTTTACGAAGGTAATAATCAACTTTTTATTTTTATTTTTATTAGTTGCATAAAATGTTTACGTTTCGCAATTTAATACATTTAGGTATACCCGGAAGCACCAAAACTTTTTCTACGCTTCAACAAATACCCACTTTTATACCCAATATATAAAAAATTACAAAAATATCTTACCTATATATATACATATCCGGTTATAGGATGAAAAACACAAAGATATTACAAGTTGAAAAACACTTTCCTTGATTTCATTAGATGTTCTCATCTTTTAGTAACCAAGACCAAAGACTTTCCATGAAATCCTTCCATTGTCTGAAGACTTCTTATATACCTTTTTAACTAGTCAAGTGATACATAAGGTCTTCATTAGTGTATGAACACATAGATAACATATTTTCTTAGTGTGAAAAACAAAATCCTCTCCCTTTTCCCTTTGAGAAGCCCACAGCTCAAAAACCTCCTCCCACACAACCCATACAAATTTTTCTACCACTTATACAAGTATACACACAACATATCTAAGACCTACTAAGATGGTTTGAAGGTTTGGTTAAACCTTTACAAGTGTTAAACAAGAAAAATAGAAGATTAGGGTTTAGGGTTTCAAGATCTTGCAAGCTTTGGTTTATAATCTAAACAAGGGTTTAGATTGTGTTGGTTATCATATTACATCACCATAAGGTTATCTAAAACCCTTTATGTCTTTACATTTATCATTTTATGCATATATGAGTTCTATATAGTTAAATCACCATTAGGATATGTTTAACTTGTAAAAATGGATTTTTCTTGTAAACATGATTTTATAAACTTATACACATGTTATATGGATGTTATTATGATGTTATAAAAGGAATATAAGTCTTGTACACTCATGGGTTAAGTATAAAAAGTTGGTATAAGTTTATGGTTAAAAGTGTACTTAAGAAAGCTTATGATTTCATGTGATAAGTGGACTTGTTGATCTTGATGATCTTGGACAAAATATGGACAAATGAACTTTATAATATGTAAGACAAGTATATAATAAGTCTTGGAAGGGGCTGTTTTGGTCCGAAATTTTAAGCATGGATTTTATGTTTTATAAAAATACTACATGTCACAAGGATCGTGGGCATGTAAAGAACTCGAAAAACCGATTTATAACGAAAAAGATACGACGATTTCAAGTTTACGTTAAATATATACTTTTATAAAACTATTTTTATAAAAGTTACTATTCACCACAGAAACTTATACTTTTAAAACATCAATAAATCGATAAAACTTTTAAATACGAAGACGTGCTCGAAAGAATCGCTAAAAACGGAGTTAAAACGAATAAGTTACGACATTTACGAGATTTACGATAACTAAATCTATAAAAATAAATATATAACTGTTATGAACAGTAAAAATCACTATTCATCAGAAAACTCAGATTTTGAAAATGTTATATTTTGATAACTCGTCTTAATACGAAGGCGTGGACGTAAGAAACGAAAGAAACGGACTTAAAACGAGAAAGTTACGCCAGTTTTACTAAAGTATACTTATAAACGTTTTTACTTTATAAATATGATTTCACTAAAACGATTAGATGGTGATGTAGCTATATAGAATTATATGTGGTATTAGTTAATCAAAGTACTATATTACTAGGGAGTTTCATAATGAGGCCTCTTCGGGGTGGCGTATCGACGAGTTGTTGGATTTACGATTTAAAGTGTCCTAGCTCCTCATACGTCACTACATGACCTCTTAATTATGATAGCCCGAACGATAGTATGATGAGCTATACGACCTATAAATAATCAAAGTGTTTAGTACTTATACGACCTATATTGGATTAGGTTGCATTCGATCGTAAGCGTGACGCATTTTCTATTGTGAATACTTGTTGATTACCATTCACTCGAGGTGAGTTCATAGCCCCCTTTTTACTACGTGATTGTTTTACAAAATCTACGGGGTGAATTACATTGCTTGTTTTACTATTGGACACAAGTGTTTTTCTAAGTGTTTTCAAAGTGTTTACAAAGTGTATGCTATCCAGATTACTGCCTGAATATTATTGCTAAGTTACCTTATTGCCGTGAAGTCCCTATTTATCATGAACCGTTAATTGCTATTGTAGTAAGCGCGAGTGTTGTGGATAGATCTATCGGGACTGACAATCCCCACCTTTCCTTGGGTCACTAGTTTGATCAAGGTGCATTTAACATTGAGAGGTGTTAGGTTGTTGGCAAGCATCCTATATTCTGATTGGGGCACAAATCTAGTTAAGGCTTCGGGGTCATGAGCTTAGTGCAATAATAAACGTTTTGGACTACTGAATGTGTTTCAGAGTCTACTATTACTTCGATCTTGTGGTCCACCCTTTTTACCGATAAACCTATGATTTCACTCAACCTTTGTGTTGACTTTTAGCATGTAATTTCAGGTCCTAGGGTATGAAGATTGGAGGGGAGCCGTGGCGGATATCAATGAAGACGGATTCTGTGTTTTATCTATATTCAATGCAACTTTTATTATCTTTAAAAACTTAAGTCATCTTTTGGTATTATGAAGCTTTTGGTATAATTAAAAATGTATGTGAAATGTTTATGACTTATAAAACATATGGGACCTAATGTATAAATTCTGATATTTTGCTATGGCATCGAATGAAATCTTATCTTAAACGTCCATTTAAGGTCGTTTCCTATATCTTGATTGTTGTACTTTGACATAGCACCCCATTGTTACCATTCCGCTGTATAGTCCGATTTTGGGGGTGTTACAGGTAAGATCCTCATCTTCATATGCAGTTGTAGTGGTTGTTAGAGGTGTTCTTGGTTCAGCAGTACTAATAGATACACCAGCAGTAATAACTGATGCACTAGCAGCACTAACTCCAGTAGTAGTAGTGTTAATCTAGCATATTCTTCCACATCTCTGAAATTAACTCCTTTTACCTTAGCCTTCTCATTTATCATCTTTACAAGTGTTTGAGCAATGGTAAGATCCTCATCTTCAAATGCAGTTGTAGTGGTTGTTGGAGGTGTTCTAGGTTCAACAGTACTAATAGATACACCAGCAGTAGTAACTGATGCACTAGCAGCACTAACTCCAGTAGTAGCAGTGTTTGCACCAGCAACATTAACTGTATCTCCTTCAACATTCTCCATTGCTTCATTCACCATATCATCAATATTGTTGGTAGAAATATTACATTACGATATTTAATCTATACATTCTCTTCATGTTTTGGTGATGACAAACATGTAACTTATAACACATAACGTAAAGTGCTTAAGTTACCCGTAATCACGAATCATCAATTCATACATCAACATCTTTCGACGTCTCATGTTTTCTTCAACAACAAATTTAAGATCGCACCCGACGTAAATCACTAAAGGTATGAACAAACAAACTTTAATTTGTTGAATGATCAAAGAATTTTTTTTTTTTCCCAGCCTTACATTTTTTTATAAAATGGGACAAACATTTTTAAAAAACATATACAAAACATTTTTGTATTTATAAGAAATGTTTTATTCAAAATAAACATTTTGAATTCAAAATTTCTATCCAAAAACGGCTAGAAAGTTCCAGAAAAACCTTCCCCACAAAAAGACAAAAAAAGAGCGTCTGAAAAATTGGCGGCCCCCTTAATTAATTAAGAGGACCAGCCAGAATTAAGGGGACCGCCCTTGTATAATTAAGGGGACCGCCCAAATAAAAAATTAATATTTTTCCCTATAAA